>OMNM01064314.1:47077-57432 GCA_900302745.1 Parablennius parvicornis | reverse complement strand
CAGGAGAAAAATTTTTTTTTTTTTTTTTTTTTTTTTTTTTTTTTTTACAACCAACCTGTGTTATCATGATCATTTCTGAGCTTTTGTGTGGACATATTTTGTCACTGGAAAAAAAAAAGAAAAAGAAAAAAAAAGAAAAAAAAAGAAACAGTAGTCTTTAAGTGAACTGACAGTGACAAAAAATGTAATGTAGTCCATGAAAAAAAGCTGGAAAACCCGGTAAAGCACTTAAAACAAAAACACAAAAAAGAACAAATGCAACAAATATTAATGGTGAAACAAAATGAACATGGTAATAAGTTAAATTATTTTAAACACTTATCATTCCACCCTTTTGCATTTATACAGCAAATTATACAGCAGTTTCACATGCAGTAATCATGATATTTAGAATAATCAGTCGAACACAAAGTGCAGTGTCTCATCTGTAAATGATAAATAGCTTCATAAGTCACATTCAGGGAATAAGGAAGTGACCTTAGCTTTCAGATAAATATCAAACGTAATTTTTTTTTTTTTTTTTTTGTTCTGTCACAACAATAACATTCACTGATTTCCGCATTAGCTTTATAAAATGAGGGTCTGTGTTGGTGTTTTTTGAGTGCAACAATTAAAAATCTATCATCTCTGAAACAAGATTCTGTCCTTTCGACCACAGCTCCTCAAACTACAACACCAAATGCAACATGGAGTGGAAATACTGAAGACGACAATATTGTTCACACCGATTCCTCTCAGTCTTATTCAGGGCGTTGTTTGTGTGGTGTTTGCCCAGTCGGGGAAAGTTGCCATATCAAACATGGCGTATCCCCACGTGTTGATGCCCAGATTAGTGGTCAAGATGCCGATGATGTTCAGAATGAAACCGGCTTTCACCTGGAGGAGCAAACAACAGGAAATTCAGAGTCGGAGGACGTCATTGAATTGATTCATTGTTTGATAATAAGTTGTTCGAATCCCAGGGGAATCCCAGGAGTACAGTAGAATGTATATTGTGTATTACGTGTGTGAATATCTCACCATATCCAGGACTTTGAGGCTTCCGAAGGAGAAGGCGATGGCGTTGGGTGGCGTGGCCACGGGAAGCATGAAGGCCAGCGAGGCGGAGATGGTGCAGGGCAGCATCACGTAAAGCGGGTGTATCTTAATAGCCGTGGCCTAGGAAGAGAGTCGGCGCGGTCAGAAACAAGATCGGGTGTGAAGGCCTCGATTTAGACGCACGGGTTTCAGCTCACCATCGAGCCCAGGATGGGCAGGAACAGGGTGGTGGTGGCCGTGTTGCTGGAGCACTCTGTGAACGTCGCCACCAGCAGGCAGAGGAGGATGGAGATGGCGGCGGGAGGGATGCTCTCCAGAGGAGCCAAACTTTCTCCCAGCCAGACCGAGAGCTTTGACACCTGCAGAAATATTTTAATTAACGACTAATATGTGTTTGAGTCATAAAAGACAACTTCGGGCATCAGTTCGACTTCTGACGTGTACAATGAGAGGGTAACAATGCCTCTGGAATCCAGAGTTTTGAAGTCAAAAATGTATTTATTTTTTTTATATCCATAACATAACAGCAAATTACTTTCAAGGTGGAAAATCAAATGTATGTGGTTTCATCTTTTCTTCCTACAAGTTCATCTGGGCAGGCTCATTCTGGCCAGTAGGCCTCATGTTTGATGCCTCCAATACAGACAGATGTGAGTTACAGTTGTAAAATGTACATATGTACCAAATATGTCATATGTAACTTCTGTGTAGGAAAATGTGCGATGTGCATGAAACTGACCGAAATCAAACTTCTTTTTCCATTTCTCGCTCTAGAATATTGGATAATAATTTCACTGGATTTCTGCTAAGGTTTGACATTATGTGCGCAGTGCTTAATTTTCAAAATCAATCATAAGTTACAGATCCTGAATTTACACATTTTGTTCAAAAAAAATCTCCAGAAAATAAAACAGAGGAGCTAATTTTCTCAATAATCTTCCTTATATTTTTAGGATTTGTCACACAGGAACTGCAATACCATTTTGTTTGATGCTTTATAATTTCAGCTTGTAGAAAGGTCATTAATATTACAATAACTTTGTAGTTCACATGTTTCGAGTGCAGAAATAACACAGAAAAAGAAAACCTTTCCATGATAATGTTGTTTTGTAAGATGATATTGTTAATGTTTCTTTCCAGAATATCCTATTTGTTTTGGTCATTTTATTTTAAGCCTTGTAGAGGTGTTATAGTGTAGTTTCAAGAATCTCTTGTGTTTGACACCATTATGATATGAGGAAACTGGTATTTCATCACAACAGTCCATAACAACATAAAAGGTCTTCAAGTGTAGAAATCCTCCTTTTATAAAGGTTCAACCCCAAACCACATTGGTGTAAAATAAAAGTAACTGTGTAGACTTTAAAGAGAGAATGAGAGTTGTGTTGGGGGAGTTCACCTCACTGCCTTTAGCCAGAGCAAAGCCTCCTCCCAGCAGCAGGATGATGTTCCAGGGCATCCGCTCATGAACCACGTCCCAGTTCAGCAGAGCCGGTGGAGCCTTCACCAGCTTCCCTGCGAGCCCCCACAGGAGGTTTGAACATGAAACAGTAATTAATTTGAAAATTTGAAAATTTGAAAAGACCTACAGTGAAGTTACAACTACAAGTCTCACCGTTCTTGCCGTAGCCATAGCTGCCGAACTTTGGCATCCGAGACGGGATGACGAAGAAGAGCATCGACATCAATATGGCGACGGTTCCATCGGACACAAATCTGAAAGATGAAAGATGAGATTAAGAGTTTTTGCACCAGTGCATAAATATTCGTGTGGACATCCATCCATCTATCCATCTATCCATCCATCCATCCAACTACACCACAGCTTGTGGTTCAAAACCCACATGTAGTACATATTTACACGTCTTAACCTTTATTATTTTACTTCATTGAAATAAACTGCACACAAAAGAGAAAACTGTATGTGGGGAAAAAGGAAATATTATCAATGCAAAAAGATGCAAAGAAATATTTTTTCTAGTTTTATTTTTATCATCTAAATATTAAATTCAATCCAACTTTATCTATATGAAACCAAATACAACACAGTCATTTGTAGGGGCTTTTTACAGAGAGAAACCCAACAGATCAATTTTATGGAGAACTTAAGTAAATAATTAAGGAATATATCAAATTGTAATATATTAGGAGTTTTCCTGCTGTTTTAGTTCATTTCATCCAATTATATGGGAAGTCAATGTATCCAGGGTGAATCCTGCCTTTGTTCACAGTCAGTGGGATTTTGTTTTGGACATGGCACATTTTCAGAAGCAATAGTCACATAGTTGGGTTTCAGCAGTCTGTTTTGTTTGTGGTGGTGTTTTATCTTTCTCTTTTCGCAGGTCTATCTAATCAGGCCTCTATTAATCTTTATGATGTTCATTATGTGGAGAATCTATAACATGCTGGAGTCGTTCGTCTCTGGCGTTGGTTGTACTTTGATGTGAGGCTCAAAAGGAAAAAAACAGTAAAAGATATGCACTCACGAATCCGTCTGGTTGAAGAGCACTGTAGCCCAGCCATCTATGAAGCCCGGCTCCCTGGTGAACCACAGGATCACCAGCAGGACGAAGATGGTGAGGACGGCAGCCTCGGCAAACTTCATACCACCCAGCTTCTTGTACTCTTCCTTCATTACGGCGTACGCCTCCTTGTCTCTATCGGTTTTCCCACCACAGCCAAAACTCTGCCTCAGGCTGGGGAGGAACACACACAAAGATGCTGCAGATTTAACCCACTAAATTAACTATTTAATCACAGGTTGGTATAGTTGCAGCTGGAAAACTGAGCTGCGACATGCTTTAAGAAAGTCTCACTTACTTGCAGCCCAGGAACATGAATTGGAGCCAGATCCACGAGAGCACCAACATCAGCACCATGTTGGGAAAAGCAAAGGCGAACCAGCTGGCAAAGTTGATCACGTCGCCGTTGTTAGGGAAGATACTTGAAGGAAAGAAAGAGTAACACAGAGCGGAAAGCATATATCAATACCAGATGTGACTCTTCCTCTACAGGTGGAGTTGTAAAACACATGTTCCTGTCTTACTCGTCCATTTGACCTTTCAGGATGATGTTGGGCGTCGTGCCCGTGAGAGTTGCTGTGCCGCCGATGCTGGCAGAGTAACACACACACAGACTCATTCCTTTGGTGAGGAGTTCGTACTTGGCCTCTATCCTTTTCTTTGTGTCTTCCTGTAGACAGTCTGGTTCTTGCTCTTGCACAGCTGCACATCATCAAATTAAAAGTTAGTCGAGGGAAGACGTGTACAGAATCTACTTCCAGAAGTTTGACTCACATGATTGGTCATCCGGTAGCGATTGCGTGTCCGGTTTTTTATTGTCTGCGTTTTCATGCTTGAACTCCGTAATCTCCAGCTCGAATGCGTGGTTGTCGGCCATGGAGATCCGCAGGTCTCGCTCCTCTGCCTGGATCTCCGTGGCTCTGAGCTGCTGCAGCACGGCGTGGGCGATGGGCAGCATCATGGCCGTGGTGGCCGTGTTGCTGATCCACATGGACAGGAAGGCTGAGACGGTCATGAAGCCGACCATCAATCTGAGTGAGGGAGGAGAGAAGAGCGGGGCGATGATGACAACATGGCAAATTATGGTGAAAAGCCTTGACATATCAGCCACAACATTATGACCACTGACATTTAAAGTTATCAATGTCATGGCGCCTCTTACTGTGGAGGATTTATGAGGGAGTGAGTGAAAAGGACAAGGTGATGGCTGGTCAAGGTTTAATGACGCAAGCGAGGAAACAAAGGAGTGACGGTTGACTCGTGACTCACAATGTAACAAAAGGGAAACTGTCACAATATTAGCCAGGCGGTCAGAATGTCATGGCTGATGGCTGGAATAACGTGAATTTGTTTTATTTTTTTGCAATGACTGAATTAAAAACAACAGAAGCATTTTCATAAAATAATATCAATAGGGAAAAAAAATTCCATTTCGGTTGTCCCTGACAGCTAAAAGTGAAGTGCAACTCCAAAAATACAACAAATGGAAAACAAATCAACAAAAATGGAGTTGCAAGGTTCTTTGTTTTTCTTTCATTATATTTGTACTTTGCTTTTCTTACGTATGCATACGATTCAGAGTCCGCACACCTCGTAAAGTGCTGCAATTCTTTGGTGATTACTCAGTTTTATAACCGTGTGTTTTCTTAAGATCTTCAATTTACAGGCTCAGAAAAAAGAACAGGGCTACAATAACAGAAAAATAACTATCTATACTGAATATGATCTTCGAAACACTTCAGATAAATAATACACCATTTGCAGGACTCATTGTGCCTGAACAAAAGCTATGAGATCACAATGTGCAGATTTTATAGAGTGTGTGTTCACGATTTCTAGAGCGGCCACTCTCAAGTGCCCATCGGTGACTCTAAGCTGCCACTCGGGGGCGCTACGTCACGAGGCTCTCTTACAGTGAAGGACGAACACCAACCAGCAGCAAGACTCGCAGAGCGATGCGTTTGTGGAGGTTCCAGTGCTCCACCGCGATGGCCACCAGCAGTCCGCCGATGAACAGCATGTTCGAGTCTTTCAGATACTCGACACTGACCTGAAACAGATTCACGGAGAGATGAAGACAGAAACTTGTCGACACTTTCAGCATCAGCATTTGGTGTTTGCTTTTGCCACAGGGTGCAGAGCAGCTCTGTTACTATTTCACTCAACTCCGGTTTACTGGAGGATGACAGCAACATTCAAACTGATTCACAACAAACCCCCCCAGGAACCACATTCTTATATGACTTTCTTTGGCTGAATGCTGGACTTTCTGATGTTTTTCCAACAATATGATATATAAATAACATCTGTAGAGTTTATCAGACATCTGGTAAACATCTAAAGTGAGGGACGCAATCAAAACGTAAATTATTGTCACAAATAAAATAAAAAACTTGTTCTCAATTATGAAAAAAGCAACTCCACAAATTATTATTTTACTCTTTACATGTTCTTCCTTACTTTCTCTATATAGACTGTATGCCCATTGTAAATATTTTTGTAAATACTTATTGTAATTTTTTTATTTACTCTTGTTTGTATAGTTGCTTTTTTCATACAGAATAATATTCCGATGACCAGTGATGAGTGATACGATCACCTACACACACTCAGGGCCAAATTAAAGTCACCATTTAACAAAAGATGTATCTGTGCCGTGCATGAAGAAAGCACATTGACATACAGGGAGAACATGCAAACTAGGTGTTGCCTTTATATTTTATTTATTTGTTTTAAATGCTGTTCCACTCTGCGTCTTTGTTCAAATATAATGCACAGTCACACTCATTTTATGAGCAATAAATCTAAAACTGTGGCATCAGCTGCTTCATGCATGACAATTAAAAAAAAAAATCTGCCGTCTGGTGTGTTTTTTTCCATTCAACTTCAATAATCCTGTTTTCCTGTTCATAAACTCTTTGTTTTACTGATCACTCTGGCCTATTACAGTGAGTAAATGATGAATTCAACTGTAGTCTTCTTGTCTTTTGTTTAGTTTGCCCGTCGGCACGAGACATGAGGGACTCTGGACTTGGATTTTGGTAATGATCTCATTTTGTTATCAAAGGCAGATCTTTTAGATAACAGAAACATGGAGCTGAGCCAAAACAAGAAGAAACACCGGCCGTACCGCTCCGGCTGTCATGATGCCCATCATGGGGAGAAGGATGACCGGCAGCAGGGCCGTCACAGCCAGAGGCATGCACTCTGTGCACCAGTACAGCGCCATGAGGATGATGACATACCCACATCTCGCCTCCTGCACAAACACACACACACACACACACACACATGCATAAATATTTAAATGCACATGGATGCAGGTGGAGACACATACAGAGTAACAACACTTATTGAGCTCTCTTAACCTTTGTTACTTTTTTTTTTTTTTTTTTATCTCCGGTCTGTCTTCAAAAGGCAATAAAAACTTTTCACATGCAGATACGACTCATTGACTTATCTCACAAGATAACTTAAATTACTCGGAGAAACAAATTGTTTGATTACTTGACACAAAATAGCACACAAGTCTCATCATAGAGTGTTCTTAAAACTACAAAGCATCATGATTAAAAACAAAAATCTGAATTTTAGAAGTTAAATCACCATCATACATCCACATAAACAACAGAAATACACTTTATTTATATACATATTTCTTTTTTGACAGATGTTCCTATTATATCACTCTTTTATAAAAAACAGATTTTTAATTATTCAACTATTTTTCAATTGTAGTTTTCCGTTCATTAATTTAAAGTTAATATAAAAGTCAAGTTAAGACTGATCTACACCCAGTTAATAAAAATAAATATTGGTAATTATTAATTGACTATCAGCAGCTCAAATCGTGTCAGTTCATTAGTAGTGACAAAGTTTTTGCATCAAAACCAGTGATTTCACCATCTTTATGTGACTTATGTTGACACTGTAAAGTAACAAAGTTTGACTTGTGATTCATAAACTCTTGTTCGATTTTCATAAATTTTACAAATAATATGTTTCACATCTCAGGTGATTTTTAAATATCCATTAATTTCCCTTTCATTTGTTTTTTATCTCACATAACGAAGCAAAGACAGAGTCATTTTTTTGTTATTAGTTTTGTTGTGTTTTATTTAGTTGTTTTGAATATTTTGATTCTTTTTTTCATAAAAACTTTCATTCATTCATTCAAAAAAAAATGTTATCGACAACTGCTGAGTAACTGATACACAGTCATATAAAATGACAGCACAGATTAAAAACGTTTGATTAATTGTCTTTGATAAGAATATTTATGATATGTTGGCAAAGCTACTTCGCCGACCTCTCATGAATGAGAAGTTTTCAGGCTGCCTGATGTTTAATTACAAATATTCAATATGAATTAATTATAGGAGTATTCTAAAAAGCACCATGCATGCATATGGAGAGAGAACATGGAGAACATGCAAACTCAACACAGAAAGTTCCCCCCACTACAAACTTGAACCAGGAAACTCGATTCTGTTAGTATTGTTATTAAATGCATTGTAAGCTGGTTTATTATATTGCAGATAATAATTTCAAATAAATTAGAAATCATTATTCTCATATCGTGGTTGAGGTGACATTATTGCCAGTGGACTGGGAGTTCCAGGAAATGTACTGGAATCCAATTCAGATCACAATCTCACATTTTTCCAAAGTACCAACAAAACAAAGAGGATTCCCGTAGCATCTGTTTGGCTGCTGTTTTCCTTCGATATACTCTCAGGGTCAAGGAAACATTTGGCCATCTCATTCCTCATTTTCTCAATTTCAATTCAATTCGATTTGTTGTCACTGAAATGTGTCAAAAACATCTTTTTATATGTTTGACCTTATTTCATTTCCTTTCTTGGAACACAAAATATCAGTGTTGAACTTTGAAGAAAGTCAGTGATATTGCAAAGCGGAGTACTCTGATCTTCAGTTTTTTTTCTCCAGAAACGACACAACGTTACATAGGCACAGCTTTGTGCTTTACTCTGAGGTTTATTTTTTGCTAAATTAAAGTGGTGCTTTATCTACCAGACGAGAAGAAATCTCAACAATGCTGGATTTTGTCGCGTAGATTCAGAAGATCCTGTGCTATGAGTTTTTAACTGTATTTGACCTTCTTTAGGTCTCTTTTAAATTCCCTTTGCTGTTGTTTTTGCTGTTTTTAAAGTTCACATGAAAAACAAACCACACTTTATCACTGGATCCAACATCAGCGGGTTCATGAGGAAGAGAAAGAGAGAGAGAGAGAGAGAGGGAGAGAGAGAAAGAGAGAGAGAGAGAGAGAGGGAGAGAGAGAGAGTAACTATTCCAGGGCGGAGAAACCCTTTAAAATGTACTCTGGTAACTGAGTGCCAGGATGTAGTAAAGAGGCAGCTCACCTGTCAAAGTTCTACTGAAATGAAAACGCCTCGTGCCAACTGAGCAAATCCAGGTAAAGATTTACATAAACAGATTTCTTACTGTAAAAGTTAGTCAACCTCATAAAGCTATTTTTAATTCTGATGATTCAGCAGCCTTCACAGAGCATAAAAATCCGTTTGATATCCGTTTATAATGGACAACTTGTCCTACATATATTTACTTCATTTAATTTTTAATCATTTTGTTTTGTTGAAATCTTTTCATTTCATTTGTATTAGAATTCTTATCATCAATTTTAGTACGTTGTTTGGATATTCTATACACTGAGGAAAGTAAAACAAATTGGGGGGAAAAAAGATCTTGAATTGATCTCATCTCAAAAAATTATTCAAGTCATTTTTATTTATATAGTGTCAAATACACACAAGTAATAAGGAAATTAATGATTTAATTATTAGACTAATTATTAAATTAATGAAATTGTATTGCACAGATTTAATATTTCTTCATCCATTATATTTGATGAGTAATTTCTTTTATATTATTTAAATATTCCATTTTAATCATTTTCTTAATTGCAAAGACTAATTGTGTTATGTCAGACTATTCATTTCATTCATACCTTTAATTCAATACAACTTATTTATTTACATTGATCCAATCAAATTAGTTATTTCCCCCATTGAACAAGTTTAATAAATTATGAATAAATGTAATGAAAACTTCACTCAGACAACATCCATTAGCAAAATGAGTCAATTGAGTCCAATTTTTTTCAGTTTTAAAGGCTCCAAAAGTGGGAAGATTTTAATATCACATTCAAACACATGTCGAGGAGGCAAGTCGGTAGATTCATGGAAGAAGTGTTGCTCCAGAATAAAAACACAGACCATCACAGGACAGTTGATGAAGACTCATGTTTCTCTTATGCGCGCGCACACACACACACACACACACACAGACACACACACGCTCACCGATGTGGGACTGAGGAGCGGCAGGGGGAGCAGCACCAGAGGCGTGAGGAAGATGATGAAGTAGTTTCTGTGGTACCAGAACCACTTCAACCAGCGTCCCATGATGCTTTCAGAGGAATCAAACTAGTAATCCAGAGAGGAGGAAGAAGTTGTCCTGAGGAAGAGATGACAGAGGTGAAAGGAGATAAAACTGGAAGACGTGCTCCACCGAGATCATCAAAGTTAAAGGAACAATGAGCTCTGGATGTGTCTGTATATCTGTGGTCGCTTGTCAAACATTAACTCAACCCTTAAAGAGGTGGAGGAGGAGGAGGGCAAATGAGGAGAAAGAACGAAATCATAGACAGGTTTATTATATGAAAGAGGAAAGCTCAGCTCGGTTTAACCAAAGGTCAGTAGCTGCGGGTGAACTGGAGTTGCTCAATACTGGGTTTGCAAATACTCTTTTTTT
>OMNM01064314.1:24605-35285 GCA_900302745.1 Parablennius parvicornis | reverse complement strand
ACCCGCGGTGTGACGATAAGCCCTTTGTGACACTCACCTTCCTTGTTTCCCGTTTCAGCCGGCAGCAGTAGGGAGGAGTTCTGCGTGGCCGTGGCGGTGGCCACGGCGTTGGCGGTGACCGTGAAGGCCGTCTGGGGGACCAGCCGCGGCATCAACGGAACGAGCCGACGCCCTTCAATGGACCACTCGGATGAACTGTTGGGACCTGACATGCTGGTAAAAGATTCAAAACATTGTCAAGTATCGAAACAAATATAGTACTGTAGATGAGTAAAAACCAAATCAATTTTGGCCTTTATATTAAATAAAACACTTGTTTCGACAGTGCTTTTGGAAAAATCATCGGGTATTACCATTTCTTAACGTCGTAGATACTCGTAAATACTCGTACAGTTTTGAGCAGCTGTGCCAAAGTTGGTAGTTGGTAGGGCTGTCTTACAATGCGATGATTCATGTGTTCGTGTGTTGATGTGTGAAATTGAGTGATCATGTAAAGCAAGTTTGGATTCCTGAAGCAGGAGAAAATGTACTATACATCATGAAAAGTGAACCTGAAGTTGTTTTGGGGTTTTTTTTGTTTTTTTTGCAGAAAGCACCAACAAAAAGTAATTTTGTCATCATTGTCTTGTTACATTTCCTAACAAACGCTGCAGGTGATGCTCGGCACTCAAACAGGATCAGTCACACACTTACTGATATGCGATGGTGGTGAGGCGCTCATCGTTGACGGCCCTGCGGACTTCTGCACGGTGGCGTTCTGTTGAGATCCTGAAACAATGACAGAGCAAAAGGGTTCATTTTAAAAATCTTAAGTGTTTATTTTTTTTAATGAATGAAAGAACATTTGTGATGTAAGTGAAAATAAATTACCCAAGGATTTTAGTGAGCTCCCCCAGCAGATCCTTCTTGTCCTTTGTCAGGTCTCCTTGGGCCCGCAGGGCGCTGATGACTCCAGCATAAGCCTCCAGCTCTGAGAGACAGAAACACACATGAGGACTCCAGGCAACACTACAGCAGCTCCCTGACCAGCAGGAGCTCAGACTTCTGATACATACGCAAGGATCTGTGTGTATCTGCCTGCAGTTTAGTCATTTTAGAGCTCCATGTTGTAAGTCTGGATGAGCAATTTTCATTATTTTGAGGATCACAAAAATTCCATCCTCACTACCAGACAAACAAAATGTGAGCAGGTACGTATCTCTATAAGAAGGACATATGAGGACTATGGCAACTGATGTAATAGAGTTTGTTTGCCTCCATAATAGAATAATCAAATAAACATTTTTCAACCTGAAATGTGTTTACGGAGCATTGGAAATTGACATCTGTTTAAAATGCCCTTCTTCCTACCAATCACTTATAAAACATATAGAGTCATGATAATCACAGTACAGAAATAACCACAATAATTCATGGTTTTAAGAAACTTGTCTTGCAGGTTGCCAGCCATCAGTTGATTCTCCCCTCATAGCAATGAGTGTTTGGTGTGTGTCCTCCGTCTCACCCAGTTTGCGGAGAATCCTCTTGCATTCGTCCCTGCCCAGGTCGAGGATGGTGGGCCATACCACCGGCATGGTACCAGTCAGCACCGGTTTCTCCAACTGAATCATGTGCTGAACAATGAGAGCCGAAAACGATGCAGATTGAGATCACATTTCTTCCTCTTCTACATGCTCATATCTCACTTGTTCATTTCAATTTAACAGCAAGGAAGTGACCATTTTTGGCAGCTGTTTAGTGTTTGTATGGGAGGATACTGTTGCATCGTACCACCACTGATATGGTAACGTTATGTTTATGTTAAGATGATCATTTACAGGCAAAATGCTGTACAGAAAGTGTTAATGCTTAAACCTGTACGCCAAGGCAAAGGCAGGTCATTCCATCGACAGGTTAGCAGTCCATCACAATGATATACACGCACACATACACAGTTTAAGGTCACCAATTTGCCTCAAATTCAGGTTTTTTAACTGTAGGAGGAAACTTGTGTGCCCACACGCTCGAAGAACATGCAAACAGTACAGAATAAACAACATGAACTATCACCACCATTATGAAATGGATCACCTTTTTAATTGGCTTAAAAATTCAGAATAAGCCTATGATTTCCAGACAGTGTGTGACCGACGTGCCTTAGTCCTGCCTATAGCTGTTTAGAGTAGCAGTACTCGCCCACCGGGCCTGTGAGGGAGAACAAGGCCAAGCAGACCCACACAACTAATGATATATTCTTACATTAAGGGGCAGATCAGACTACAATGCATGGGCCCAAAGTACCAGGAGACACTGTCGCATACAGATGCATATTTGCTGGTCTGTCAAGTTTAGGCGTTTAAGGGAAAAGACAACGTTTAAAGACAAGTGTTTCCTTTTGTGGATCAAATTCTGACAGTACAGCGCAAAGCGGGTCGTCCAGCCGGCTCGACGTTTTCATTCCTTTATCTAATGATCCACTGCAATGTAATAACACTCAATGCTATTAAATCATAACAGTAAAAATGTCCAAGGGATGGCGACACGATGAAGCACCGATAAATGTACATGACATTTTGAAATCCCAAATAATTCACCTTTGTGAGAGCTGTTGTTAGCTTAGCTTCGCCTAGCTCCGAGCCCCATCAATGTCTTACCGTCCGTTAGCAGGGCGACTTTAGGGCCTCCGTAAATCCCACATGAAAGCAAACATGGCTGATCGAAAGACGTCCAGTTAACCTATCACATCATGGGTTGGGTTTCCAGTCAAAAACGAAAAGAAAATGGGAACCGAGGTGCTAAAATCTCCCGATCTACCCAGAGATGTGGCAGTGTTTATGTTATCCGCTGAGTGGCTACAGCTAGCCTGTGGATGGACGGTTTCTTCTTCGTGGCTTCCAAATCAATGTATCATCCACTTGGCTACGTGCAGTGCTGTCATCTACTGGCGGAAAGTGTCACTGCAAGTGAGCTCTAATGAAAATGTTATTACGGTAAATCACCATCATGTTTGATGTGTCAATACCTTTTCAATTATTTAGGGACGTACTGCTTTTGCACCTTGACACGATTTTTAGTCAAACTACTACCAAACAACGAAAAATATACTATTTCCTATTTTCTGTATAACATAGCTTTATTTCACATATTTGTTGGGTTCCAGTTTTGTATATGTATCATATTATTTGATATTGTTTATACAATGTCTGTATAACTTATGTTATGCACCTGCTATACTGATAGATAGATAGATAGATAGATAGATAGATAGATAGATAGATAGATAGATAGATAGATAGATAGATAGATAGATAGATAGATAGATAGATAGATAGATAGATAGATAGATAGATAGATAGATAGATAGATAGATAGATAGATAGATAGATAGATAGATAGATAGGCAATATTTTAACCAACCAAAAGGATACTAACACTAGCGTGCTATCATCAATATAAAGGCTTAAAAAAATAGATTTTTTTGGTGATAATTCTGTAAATACACCTCAAAACCATGCCGTATTGTGGACAAAACCACGACATGCCACAAAAGAAACTCTAAATGAGGGCAGAAATATACAAAAACAACACACGGGTACCGCTCAAAAAGCACCATAAATAACATGATTTAAATTGACCAAAAAAGACATCGAGCCTGGAGGCCTGCTGAAGAGCTACAGATAAGTAAAAAAAAAAGTTACAATGCTTGCTGAACAACCACAGAGATGTAGAATGAGTAAAGATTATTTAAAACAACTAAAACTTTTAGAAACTAACAACAGAAATTCTTTGAAATAGCCTCTAAAACATAAAGTGACACAATAGAGATTCAAAATAAGGGCAAATGTATATAAACAACATAAAATAAGCATGAAGATGCTAACCACGATTTATAGTAACAACTTGAATTAATCAAAAATATATTATAATTGGTGAAAGAAGATTTAAAAAAAAAAAAGCTAAAATGATAAATGTGTCTGCTACAAATGGGTAATATGGAATAAATAGGGTTTTTTTTATAATATATATTTTGACTTTTGTTGACTGGCTATGTATAAATATATTGAAAATAACTGAGGATACCATACTTTATAGAAGATCTATACTTTCGAGGTGAAGTCCAGTAAACGTATTCTACAGAGTGACAGTTTAGCAAACTCCGAGACACCCGTGAACGCAACACGACGGAAGGTGGGTTTTCTCCTCTTTTTTTTTTTTTTTTTTTTACTTTTTTTGGGGAGGGGGCACAAAGCATTTCCTTTTTTCGTCATTTGCATTACACACAGCGGAGAAACAATCGAGGCTGTTAATCAGGAATTAGTGATCTTTAAAGTGCGGCAGATCGGGCGGAGGATGCGGCAGACTGCGCGGTGCGTCGCAAAGAGCGCAGTGGACTCCGCTGAAAAAAAAAACTTCATTCTGGGCTTTAGCAGCCAAACTTTGACGTAATTCTTTCCCGGATAGCAGGACTGGGCAGGAGTATCATCATGGAAACATTTCCCAAGGAGGAATTAGAAGATTTTATCATCTCTGAACTTGGACTTAATTCTAGAAGTTGGGAAATGAGCGTTTTCAAGCCCGCTTTGTAACTTTTTCCAGATTTCCCATCTGATGCAAACTGCGGTTGCTTTTTGACATGCATTCACACCCCGAGACAAAAATAACACTTTTCCTCCACATGTCTGGATGTTAGACAACCTCACTCATCGTTTGTGCTTTATAGGACTTTTAGAAATCTTCATGCTGGATGTAACAAGGACATGGACGAGGAGACAAAATAAAGACGCTGGTTTAATTATTAACTAATAATCAGACTTTGACATTAAAAAAAATGTTAATCGGGTGAAGTCCTCGGAAACACACAGGGAAGCCCAATGAGTGGCACACAGTCAACACTCACTGACAGGTAGGCCAAATGTCCCATTTTCTCTTTTTTGTGTGTGTTTTCGCACAGCTGCTGGTTGCTTTTAGTTATACGCCAAACTCAATTTTGAAACATCCACATTTAATGTTTCACGTGTTATGAGAGAATACTCATAACTAGGTCAACTGGAGTTTATATTACACAAAACAGAGTAGTTATTGGTGTGATACGGCAATGAAATTAATCATTGTAAAGCTTCATAGTTTCCACAAAGTTAGTTTTTTTATCTACCTACCGGTTGGTTGTCCTCACACCACATTGAGGCAGCAGCCTGTGAACTCTTGAGAATATCATTTAAAAAATAGTTAAAGTATCTTTTTTTTAGATTATTTCATCCTTTATTTGCAAGCCGATCTAACTACAAGGATGTCTTTCTTGAGTCTTTTTCTTTGCTGATATCAAATTATATAAAAAGTGCAAATAAGTAAGCAAAATACTGAATTTTCGGATTTGTTAATGGAGTTCGGAACGTCAAAGTCCTGAGAACAGGGCTGGGTTTTCTGCCGTTTTACCGAACAATCCGGTTGGCACAGTTGAACCTATAGGGGGCAATTGTCTTTCATGAGATTTTCTTTTAAACGGTGCCCCCCTAAAATATTTCCTGAATTAATAGCTTCCATTCTTGTACATTGGATCCAAGATGAAGACGAACATGTGAGGATCTACCTCAGAAATATCTTAGTGTTAATTCAGTGACACATCACCATGTACAAGTGACACCTAGAAATTATTTAACTGACACTAGAATCACATTGATTCTCACTTCAGCATGTACATTAACCAAAAGCCAAAATTTTACAAATGTGATCTATTCTGACCATAAAAAACAGAGCCTCACAAGAAGAAGTAACCTTTTTAAGCATATTTATAATAAAGTCTTTACAGTTTTTGTTTTGTTTTTGCAACAAGCTGAGAACATTATGGAAATTTTCAGTTTATGTAAGAATCATGTGATGCGGATTATTGTGAAAACATCAATAATTGACTTTGTGGTTAGATTCCATCCTTAATAAGTCACTTGTATATTTTTACTCTCAATCATCAGGCGGGTGCTTTGATGAATAGCCAGAATAAAAGCACACATGACTACCTCGGAAAGTCAAACAGAGTCATTTGATTTCTTGACCTACAGCCTGCAGAAAGAGCTCGGCCATCCGCGCTCTACAACAATGGGCCTCTTCTGTGTTTTCATTGCAGGATCCACTTTAAAAAAAAAAGAGAGAGAGAGAGAAAAAGTTCAGTTCAAGAAACCTTTAACAGACTTTGTATCTTCATCTGTCAACCTCACATGGATGAGTTATCTAAAAAAAAAGAAGTCTGTGAGCAAAAACAGATTCATTAATGATCTGAAAGTCTTTCAGCGTGACCCAGAAAACAAAGCACAAGATGCATATTATAACCATTTGAAGAAGTTACGAAATAAACTTATTGTTTTCTCTCTAAGAGTTGGATTGAAAAATAAAGACAAACATATTTTCCCTATTATGACATTTCACCAGAGTGATGTTTCATGCTTTCCATTTTCCATACTTTTCTAAGGAACATGCATATGTGGGATGAGCAGCTGCCTCTGGTGAAGATTTGCCAAATCTTGTGGCACCTGTGGCAACATGCACACTCAGCTATGATGCTCATCCTACAAGTGAATGCTCATCCTACAAGTGAATGTTTCTTCCTATTTTTCATCTAATTTAAATGGTAAATTAACAAGTTCTCCAACACTGTGATCACCATGAATGCAAAAAAGAAATGTTTTTCCTAATTTCCCTGCCAGTAGAAAAGAGATATTTATTATTTATTAGGTGAAATCTTGTCGCACTTGTGACTGTGATCGGTTTGATTGCCATAAAATGTGAGACATTATTCGCTCACATGAAATATGACTTGTTTCATATATCTAAAGTTTTGTTGCTTTTCTTGCTTCTGCATACCGAAAACAATGAAACACACAAACTTGAATCTCGCCATGTGAGGTTTTTTTTTCTTTTTACACTGAGCTTTATGTGGTATGAATCCCTCCTGTAACAACAAAGAGGCTCTGGACTCTCTGTGAATCCATAAATTCTTCCAGTTACGTGGTTTTTGCAGCGAGCTGATTCAGCTTTTTTATCTAAACAAGACACTCATCTGTGGATTTGGAAGGTTATTACTCAAGTCTTTTCTTTTTTTTTCTCCCACATAAGCGAGGTGTTGTTGCCTGGCAAATTGTTTGCCAGCGCGGGCGGTGGTTGGGTCGCGTCTTGGACGTCAGTCAACTGTTACTCGGTGAGAAGAATCTGCTTTGAGCGGGATGAGAAGATTCTCTTAAACCTCATGAGAGCTTGCAGGGATGTTATATTTTTAAAAATGTTTTTGTCCCAACCATAACAGTAATAGTTGATGGAGTTGTTGGTACTGGTACCCTGGATCGAGTCCAGGCTCGGGGCATTTTCTGTGTGGAGTGTTCATATTCTACGTGTGTGTGTGTTTTCAGTTTCTCTCTGTGATAAATACGATATTCCTTTTATAAGAATCATGTGTCTATTAAGAAAGATTTATTCATGCAGCAGCTTGGCTGGTTTGACTCATGTCATGTCAGATGATGTTATGAACAAAATACAACAAAATACTTGCAAACACATGCAGATGTGTCCTGTTGAATTTGCATGGAGAGACAAGGGAGGACGTTAAAATGTAAAACGGGATGAATTACATCTGATGTGTTTGTGCAGCAGTACGACAAAGTGTTTTGTCGAAATATTCGGTGTATATACAGTCGATCGGTTCAGATTGGCGTGAAGGCGACGTCCTGATCGTGGGTCAGTGTCGGCCTGCTGCCGCCCGACTCCTTTGCTTTTTTTTTTTTTTTTTTTTTTTTGGTCACACAGTTTTGCTGATCTTTGTGTTTTTCCCGCCTGTAGTCCTCCCGTCAACCCCTCCCTCCTCCGGCGACATGTACCCGGACCCTGACAGGAAACGCTGACATCACTGTCAAACAATGTCCGTCCTGACGGACGCCGCTGCTTCTGGTGACACATCAGCGAAGCAGGGCGACCGTTCAGGCCGGACAGACTGAGGCTGCACTGCTTCATTTGTGAACCTTTTAACAATATGGAATCTGGTCTTTACAGCAGTAACACTGTTGTTAAAGGTAAAAGTCTGAGTTGTGCTGAAATGAAGTGGATGAGTCACTTTGTTTGAGCGTTTTCACCTGAATGTTTCACAGCTCTCGTTGATTACATTAAAACTGGGACGTCACAAGCGTCTATTGAGTTTGGATGTTCCTGGTGGAAGACAAAAATGTGCATCAAATTGGGTCAGACTAACTGACTCTAATATGAATACAGTAGTCGTCTGTGGATTTGAAGCCTTTGTGCATTTTCTGTATGTAGAGTAAGTCGTCTTCAAACAATAAAGTTAAAACAATAAAGTTGTCTCGTCTGAAAATAGGAAATACATAGAAAACAGCCCAAATTTAGCACTGTATATTCAACATGTAGCACAATAACTTCCTGAACACTTTCAATTCATCAACAAATATAACAGAAAGCAAATGCTGCAGGTTGTTTGTCCTGATGCGTTGTGTTATTTTCTCAGATCAGATCACAGTGTCTCCGGGTGAATGATGTCCAGTTGGCCTGCGTGTGGTTGATGCCACTGAGCACCAGCTGATTGATTTACAAAGGCTTAAGTCGTATTTGCTTGTGTGCTTGTGTATTCTGACGAAGCCTTTGTGCTATTTTGTGCTCATTTTACAAACGAAAGTACTGAAAAACTGCTCGTGGCTGTTGTCTGACGACTTTGTAGTTCAACCCAGTGGCGCTTATTCGATCTTATCTTTTGTACTCATGGAGGCTAAAATAAGTAATGTCTCAGTTTTATGAATGAAAAAGTACTTATACTTGTCTTAAAATGCCCGCAGAAGTAAAAAAAATGCCTGCTCCAAGTACAGATACTAAAAAATTTACTATGGCAATTCTCTGCAAAAGCACAGCTACACTTCCATGTTATATATGCAGCTATATATGTTTTTGTTTCTGTCACTATTAAACCAATGTGATGTAAACAAAAGTAATCATCATGATTGTCCTACTGTGAGATTATGATCTTTTTCCAACTGTAACGGCTATAATGCAGCTTTACATCCTCTATATGGAACGTTGATCGAAGTGGGTTTAGAGGGATAAAGCCGATATAAAATCGGTATTTTCTCACAGGAACAGACAGATACCAGCGGGTTCGGTTACAGATAGTCCGATTAGCTATCAGATAAAGTCAAAGCCTAAATGTTCTTTTTTTTTTTCTTCTTTTTTTTTTTTTTTTTAGTAAAGCCTCTCACTTTCATAATAAAAGGCAAGCTCTTCTATATTTGGAGTTTCAGCTTCATTGTCGATGGACCTCCAGCTCTCCAGGCCTCTGCAGCAACTTTGCCGTTATCATCCCAGAGGAATCGTCTGGTATTTTTGGCATCTGAGGCCCAAGTGGATTGCTGCGTGTTTTTGGGTCCTACTTTGATAACTGTGCACAAAGTAGTTGAAGGGAAACAGACACGAATCCCAGCTGCTTAGATAATTCTGATTCGCCGTGTCAGTGTGCCAGTGTTCAAATGAAATTAAGCAGGTTTGTTGCTTGTAATTCCACCAAAAATGAGGTTTTGGGCACTTTCCATCCTGAAGGTCATGAAGATAAAGGTATTCTGGCATGAAGATCATTTATTGAGCTGTTATGACCAAAAGCGACCAAAACAGTGTTGTGGGGTTTGTTTGTTTTTTTTAAATTCTTGTCAATTTAGAGTTTTTCAATAATAAGAGACAGCTACGTTTTTCATGTTTTCTCTGTGCAGTGTGGGTATAATCAAAGAACTGTAACGTCCTTCCACCATCCAAAGATTTTTTTTTTGTTAGACTTTTTGTTTAACTTCAAATTTTCCATCGGTCTCTGTACATCCTGTCATTGATGTAATATACCTTTCACCTGTTTGGTGGGTGGATCAGGCAGTTACAGTAGCTGCCCTCCAGACAAACTGGATAACAATGAAAAAATGCCCAAGGACCAAGAAAACCCAGTTCAGTGATTGGACTGCTTTGAAAATTTTAATGACCAAATAGGACAAAACAGCATTAGTGCAGAATGACTCTGAATTAGATGAAGGGAGATGGATACAAAGGTTTTTTTTATTTCTACTCCAGTAGTTCCAGCATTTTTTTATTTAGAAAGATTCCCTGCATTTTACCATATTTGCATTTTTTCTTTACAATACTTTAGCAGATTTTCTGGAGAAATTATGAAACTCATTGTTGTATGCTGATCTATAGACAATTAATGGTTCAAACTAGAGGCATTTACTTTGAAAGTTAAAGTTGTGTTACATCTCTACACCTTGGAACAACTGACACGTCTGCAATTATGTTTTGCACGAGAATTTTATGTTTTTAATTTGGCTGCATTACAATACATGCTATTATTGATCCAGAACAAACAATAAAGTGCATGGACCCAAAGAAATGTTTTACCGAAACAGTCAGATCTGTGTATTTTAGTGCAAAGATGCAATTTTAACCAAACTCTCTCCATCAGTTGTACCCCAGTACACCAATCATTTAACTTAAACATTTCATAAAGTGGGTTCACGATGGATAAGCCAGCTAAATGTAGAATTCCTCTTTCTTATCTCAAAATTACTTAAATGCCACCCACCAGAGCAGGATGCGGGCCGCCCCCATCTCGATGTGCTTTATCAGTTTCTGATCTCCCCTCAAAAAGTTCCCTAAAACAAGCCTTCAAATCTCGAACTTACCATT
>OMNM01064314.1:0-15553 GCA_900302745.1 Parablennius parvicornis | reverse complement strand
TACTGAGTCCCATCAACACTTTACTGGGAGACTGCGTCCTTCACCATCTCCATTCTCGTTCATTTCGATTGTACAAATCTTCACCTGTTTGATTTTGGTGTCTGGTGTCTTTGGTGTCTGGGTGGGATTATTTATTGGGGATGATATGAAACTGATTGATATGAAGCTGGTGAAAATAATTTTGCACTATGACTCTTAAGATTAACTTGAATTTAATGGCCTGATTAATCAGCACAGATCCATATTTTTATTTGAGGTTTTGATTATTTTTTTTATCAGGATTTGGTTGTTTTATTTTTTTCATCACATTAAGCTTTTAGTTGTTCCATTCATCTTCTATACTGTGAAGGCAGGATACAAGTTGAACAGGTAGTCAGTATATTACACAGTCACACATATTCACATTAATTTACATCTATGGGCAATTTCTCCTATTTATCACAGTGGTTCCCAAACTGTTTCTACCAAGCTCCCTTTTAGTAATACCAACATTTCCATGGAACCCTGATCTGGATATATACGCAGTCATATTTGCATTCAAACTCTGCTGCACTTGTTTTTACTAAATGATACAAACTGCCAATTTGATTAAAAAAAACAAAAAAAACAACCAAACATTAGAAGTGAAATTATTAAAAGTCATGTTTTATCATTTTTGCATCATAACATTTACATTTTCAACATTCATTGCTTTCGGGATTTGCCGTAGAAAATTCTCTCCCCATGCAGAAAAATCTTTTAAGACACCAAAAAAATGTCATGTGCCTTTTTTTGATTGCTGCTCCTGATGTCTTTCAGCTGGGCCTGAGTGTGTGACTGTCTTCATCTGGTGACAGCGGTATATACTGTGTTGTGCGTCTGTTGTGTGTCTTGTTTCCCACTTCATCTACGTTTCAATGTGGTTTTCTTTCCCATCATCTCTTGGTTATTCCTTCTCCAGGCTTGGGATCTCTGTTCTTTGTTTTCAAAGTGTCCTCTCTGCATCTCAGTGTGATATCTGTGCTCCCGGGGTTCCCGACTTTTCCTGAAGTGTTTATGTTCCGTGTTCAACGCTATAATCACACATTTTAATTGAAAACTCATTGTTTTTTACCATTCTTATATCAGAAAAGTTTTTGTTTTCAGTGGCTCCGAACACTGTTGTTGCATAAACAAACCTCCAAAAAAAACGCAAATGTTTTCATTAAAAATGTGAAACATTTTGGATTCTTGGATGTTTTTTGCTTCTCGACTCGATGGGAATGGCTTTGTCGGCATCTTGCTCCACCTCCCTCTTCCCTGGTACTTTCAATTAAAAAAAGCTCTGATCTCATCATCAGTGGATTCTGGCCTACCGAGTCCTCCATTCAACGACTCATGACGATAAGCTTTGCAAAATCAAATATGACTGTGAACCTAAACAGCTACATGGTCAGAGCTCATCTCCTCACACAGCCAGAAAAAGATTTTTTCAACAGTCTTTAATAAAGTCGACCGTAAACGATTGAGCTTTTCATCACATCAGTGAGCTGAGCCCTGCCTGCAATGCATCCAGGCTCCTCTAGGGGGCGTGCCCCCCTCTTTGAGAACCACTGTATCAGCATGTTGATGTTTTGGGATTCTGGGAGGGAACCAGAATACCTGGATGAAGCCCATCCATACAGTGAGAACATGCAAACTCCACACAGAATGGTGCTGGTCTCCCTGGTACTCTCAAATGTTTAAATTAGAAAAGAAAAAAACAATGTTATTGGTCATTGTTAGTTATGAAAAAGATTTTAAAATTTTCCAATGTTTAAACCGTCTGCAAATCACTGGTTTCTGTCGGCTTTCTTCATGTGTCAAAGGTACTTTGGAGAATTGAATCTGCAAGTATTTGGAAAACTGAGCACTTCAGGTTGTGTGATTAGTTGAATGTATTGGACATGTCAGGGTGGAAGAGTGAAATACAAACAGAATAAAAGACAAAAAGCCAGAGCCTCACAACCAGGAGCAACAGCAACAGACTTCCTGTATTTATGTTGCCACGGTAATGTAGAAAGTACAGGGTGATTCAAATGGAGTTTTTGTTTGTTTGTTTGTATTCTGTTTATAATTGGGGCTGTGGATTGATTGAGAAGTTTAATTTTTTTGGCAGAATTCTCAGGAATAAAGTTTTCCCTTGTGGTTTGAAATTTTTCCTTCTTTTTTTCCCCTGATGTTTTAGCAGATTTGGACCTAAAGTGGCTTGAGTTTTATCGGCATTTACAGGCTTTATGTTGCTAAGGTGAACTAAATCTCCTTCACACAAAAATACAGGCGTTCAATAGGACTAATCACCTCCAGAGGCGCAATTCGTTCTGCAGCCAGTGAAATAAAAATAAAAATTCAAAACATATCCATGCAAATAAACGAATAAGAATCTTTTACAAGCATTTTTGAAAGATTGATCGTGACAGGAACAAAGTAGTTTAGAATCTATTTAGCATCTGGAGCAACAGAGAAAAGATTTGATGTGGAAGAAGAGATGAGTTTTCAGAAAGCATGTGGAGAGGCAGGTTTCTAATATGATTTATAACAAAGGTTCAAACCACACCCAATAGTAAAATAAATCGGAAAACCTGTTTAATTTCCACTTTAAATATTTTTCAGTTGTATAAAGGTTTCGTTATGAGCTGAGTATGTGCAGTCATCATGAAAAATGAAGAAAAACTGCCTATCAGGTTGTTGTAGCTCCTGAATATGTTCAATAATCAATTTCCTTTGACTTTAATCATACAATCCAAAACTGATTGAATTTTACTGCCAGGATAAGACATCTACAATCCCAATAACTTCTTATAAAGTACTCAGTTGATTCAAAATGCTGCAGCTAAAGTACTGATAGGAACCAGCAGGAGAGATCACATCATTCCAATATTAGCTTCTCTTCATTGGTTTCCTGTTAAGTCTAGAATAGAATTTTATATCTTTCATTTAACCTATAAAGCTCTCAACAACCAGGCCCCATCATATCTTAAAGAACTGTTAGTTCCATTTTTCCCCAGAAGAACACTCTAGTTCTCAGAGTGCTGATTACCTAAGTTTCCCTCCCAGGTTTTCTAAAGGTAGAATTGGAGGCAGAGATTTCAGCTATCAGGCTCTTCTCATGCCGAACCAGCTCCCAGGTTCAGTTAGGGAGTCTGACACAGTCTCTACCTTTAAGGTCAGGCAGGAGGCTTTTCTATTTAATGAAGCTTACAGTTAGGGCTGGTTCAGGCCATGCTGGACCTTTTTCTAGTTAATCTGCTGCAGGTTGATACTGCTGGACGACCTTTCTTGAACTTCTTTCCTTTCTCATTCACAATGTGTCACTATTGCATGTCACTAACACTCTCCTGTCTTTGCTCTCTCTCTCTCTCTCTCTCTCTCTCTCTCTCTCTCTCTCTCTCTCTCTCTCGCTCTCTCTCGAATTGGAGAAGTTTGTGGGCTGGAGCCTCCTGCCCCATCACGTCTGCAGCCAGAAGATTTATGAGCTTTTTCTTGTTTCTCTCAGTCTCTGTCCTCCTTCCTTTTTCACTCTTTATCCCCTAACAGCAATAATTATCCTGGTTCTGCAAAAAATCTTCCCCTCTAAGCCTGGTTCTGCAGATTTCATCCTGTTAAAAGATAGTTTTTCCTTTCCATCATCTACTGTTCTTGTTCCCATGGCATTTCTGGGTTTTTCTCAGTAAAAGTATTTTGACTTGGCTGTCTTGTATTTGGCTCTAAAAATCTGAATTAAATTGAAGTGCTGCACGGTTGGGCAGTGGTTAATGCTCTCATCTCACAGTGAGAAGATCTGGGTTCAGGTATGGCTCAGGGCCTTTTTATGTGGAGTTTGCATGTTCTCGTGTGCGTGTGTGTCCTCCTGTAGTCCACAAACATGCATGTGAGGTTAATTTGTGACTACATTTAACTTAAATGTGAATATGAATGTGATTGGTTGTCTGTGTCTTTGTGTTTGCCTTGTGACCCTGTGTTCAGGGTGTATCCTGCCTTCGCCCATACTGAGCTGGGATTTGTTCCAGCACCCCATGACCCTGATAAGCCATACGGAAGATTAATGGATGAATTGAATTGATTAAAATCATTACAGGGATGATTTTAGTTTTTAGTGTCATTTACATCTAAATAAAGAAAACTCAACAAGTTGGAGAAGTGATGAGTTTGTCTATTAAAACACAGAAGTGGAACAACAGGTTTCACCTGGATTCCTGAAATAAGCTCACACCTATTGTCAAAGCAAACCTGATATTTTACCAGCTGGGACAGACAATATAATTATTCCTTCGTAAAAGGACAGAAGTGACTAGAGTTGCCACTTTCAATGTCTCACAATGTAAGGTGTGCGCATAATGCCTGTGCAGCATTCCGCTTGATGTCCCAATCCAAAAGGGTTTCATAACTGAATGAAAATTTCAGGTATGTCTTTGTTTTTCAACGAGCTGGATGTCATGCCCTGGAGGTGGCTCTGCTGCACTCACAGAGGGAGCAGATGTAGGAGGGCCTCTGTTTTGAATCTGTTCACAACAAAAGATTTTGATTACTTTTTTGGGAAAATGGAGAAAACGTAACCATTTTTTTCATGAGTCAGGACGAATACGAGGCTCCATATGTTGGCCTGGTCTGTTGGTTTATAACAAAGATCACAGCAAAATGTGAATGAAAAACTAAAGACTAAAGTCTTCACACTTTTTAAACAGTTTTTTAAACTTTTACTTTATTACATGAATAAATGAGAAGCTGATTTATATCCAACGGAATTAAATATAGGATCCAAAGGTCCTTGCTAAGATAATTACAATATATTGACACAAAATATAATCTAATGTAATGACAAAGTCTCCATTGAAGAGAAAACATTTTCCTGTTAGATGGGTTCATTCCACGCATACGCTTTCTCAGCCTCAGGTTAGTATGTACAGGTACATTTGTGAACCTGCCTGCCATATTTATTCATGTCGCTCTGCTTCTTTTTCCTCTTCTTATTCAATTGTTCTACCTTTGTTGCAATGTTCTCTTTCGTGCATGAAAAACATTTTAAACTTGCTTGCTGTGTTTTCTAAATGCAGAGTGATATTTCAAGCTGTATTTATACACAGGTCATGTCACTAACAAGTTCATTCACTCCTCTAATTTGATTTAAAAAAAGTGTTTATTTCTCTTATTTATGATAAGTTTACCTAAAACCTATTGAAATGTATATTTAAAACTTACAGACACACAGACATGTTCCGTGAGCTTTTAAAAGGTGTAGCTACATAATTGTGTACGATTAACTCAAAAAACTGCCATGTTCATTACTTTGTATGTGGGTCACATTTTGTAGCATTCGGGATTCTATTTACCACTCACATTCACTCTGTGCCAATTGGTTATGATTGTGTGATTGCTCACCACGTGATTCCAACATGCAAATGAAGTAGCTATGGTTTCTATTTAACTCTGAATGCATCTTGACAAACCTGCTGTGCAGCTCAAACAAGCAGGGAATCATACATGTACAATGATGACTTTCATCTTCAAGATATTTTTTCATTTGTGTCTGTACACAGGTGAGTAATATCACTTTATTTTACAAGTTGCTGCTTTTGAATTTGCTGAACTGAAAAGTGATGGATGGAATGACGATGGAGGAGTATCCTGAACTTAACTATCTCAACCTGAGAACAAAATGCCATTTTCTAGATAAATACACATCTTCAGGACAAACAGGCAGTTTCAGTCCATGTTGAGTATCTGTTGAGTATATGTTACATTAAGTCATTTGATGGAGTTTTTTGGATCATACAAAAGAAAAAACGTGTTTCCTGCCGAAGTACTTCTGTGTACTTCTTTGTTTGGTGATTCAGATTAATGGAATTAAATGTTTCATTCTCGACTTGAATATTTAGTTAGTATGACCTTGTTCATTGTGTCCATTTCACATTATTGAGCGACACTGCTGAAAGTTATTTTCCTCTGTTAGATGTTTTTATCTCCATGAGATATTTCTTGTGGTCACAGTCTGTCATTTTAAACATTCCAACAAGAAGCACAATTCAGAGAAGTTAAACGTTAAAAAAAATAAAGGCAAAGAAGAAAATCTTGCACATCACTGCCTGAGAGCTTGAGGATTCTTAATAATGTTTCAGTCACAAAAGGTTTGTTGCCTGAGGGCGTCAATGTGCTAATGTCTGAAAACACGAAAGATTTTTCTCATTGAAATTATGAAACACAAAAAGCTTTATTTCTTCAATATATCATTAGATCAGTTGGCTGTAAATCCCACATATATCTCAAAGTTGTGTGGAAAATCTTCAGAACTGGGGAACTTCAAAACTTGAAGTGAAGAGCTTCCATGATGGCTTCTCATCTGTTCAGATTCATGGTGTCAGCTACATGGCACATTCGGCTGACTAGATCCAAAACATGCGGGTGGCTGGTAATCCATTCGCTGATATGTAGACAACAGTACTCAGGAATTGCTCCAGCTCTTTAGTCAAGAGGTTTGGGGGTTTGTCTGGACCTCACTGGGGCATACAGATTTGACAACTCTGACACTAATTCATGGACATCTTCTAAAAAAAGCAGCTTGAAGTATTGGCGGGGCGACAGAATGCTGTTCTGTGGAGGGCAGAAGGGGCACATTTGGTCAATAAGGTTTCGTGGTTTCACTGACTTTGTTCAGTTCGCAGTAAACTATGGATCATCGTGTTCATGATGCAAAATATTTATAACGGCACACACTCTTATGTTGACTGTATTTTTAATTGTCTAGAACAACTGAGATTTATTGTGTTTCAATCCCCAAGATGTCCTGATCAGCTCTGTATGTACTAACAGACTCTCTAAAAAAAAATTTCAGGGGCGCAGTGTTTCAACCACATACTTTCTCTGAACTGTAAGCTTTCTGAGCAAGAATTGCTTCAGAATAAAGATGGCCAACGTGAAATCAGGGTCATCCACAGAGAAGTAATTCTGCAATTTGGTCAGAATGGAGAGGCCCCTGTAAATCCAGATGCCGTCATCTTCCTGATCAATGGTGAGTTACTGCAGCCTTCAGACAGACAAGACTGGAAGATGATGGTTTACTGGTTTTTCTTGTGTTGTAGGAACTAATTTGGACTTGCGGTTGTACTTGGAGGATAAAGATGCAGACCACCGTGTGTGTGAGCTGCATCGCTACAATACAGACGGTGTTAATGTCCAGTGGCCTCTTCAAGAAACTCAGGACTATAACTACTGGTACAACTGCACAATCAAACACAGACTTTTCACTGTCACCAGCTTCCTCAGACAACCGTCACAAAAACCTGCTCCAGGACAGATGGACAGTTGGCCCGTTATCAAGAATGGAGACATCATTGCCACAACAGGTAATGACAAGGGAGCTGATTAACTGAGATCCTTTATAAACAGAGACACCAACAGATCAAGATTTCAGTTTTGCAAGTGGTGTACTGAGAATAATAGTCAATAAAAGTCAGAACAGGCTTCAGCGGACACACTGATGTTTCTACTGTGAAAAGCATTTTCTCAACTGGATCCTCACGACTTTTTTTTTAATCATTTATATGAGATATTCTGGGTTGCACATCAAACATGGACTTCTTCACTGAATGGGGGTGGGGTTAGCTGTTCATTAAGAAAGACTAAAATCAGTCTTAGAATCACATCAGCAACCAAAAGTCATGGGGGATCCAGCTAGGGAAATGCCTATCACAGCAGCATGTCTGCTGAAGACTGAGGTGATTCTCAACTTCTTTTCAACCACAGGCTGTGTGTAGAGTTATGCGATTCATCAAGAAGGAGAAGCTTGAGCAAAAGAGGAAAAAAAGAGTAGGCAACTTGTACAAAACTACATTGAAAAAAATCTACATTTGAAGAGCACAACCTTAGAAGTGTTACATCTGTGCAAAAGTCTGCTTTTATGTCATTTTCTATTAAACATTCCCATTGTCCCTGACGAAAATGGCTAAAAGGCTTTCTGTAAATGAATGAATGAATGAATGAATGAATGAATGAATGAATGAATGAATGAATGAATGAATGAATGAATAAATAAATAAATAAATATGTGACAAAGTTAAAGTTTAAAGAAAATATCTTATATTCATTATAAGTCAGCAAATAAAAGTCAAGGGGGGCAGCTCAAAAAAGGCCCTTCTCGACAATACTAGCAGCAACTCTGCTGAAGCCTGAGCTGATTCTTACCTCCTTTCGAAACTATGAAAACTATCATGAAAAATATTAGACTGATGTAAATCAATTATAACCCCACCCAATACCTTGATGTGGAACACATGCTGATAGTCCAGGTCCAAGAAGGAAAATATATGATAATCTGTTAGGTGATGATCTTCCTGTGTGTGTGTGCATAAAATCATGCTTTGTCCTGTTGTCTATCAGTCAACTCAAACATGAAGTCCGTTTAATGATGTATCCATTCTTCTTCCATGCTGCTTTCGCCAAAAAGGTTAAAGATGGTGTACACCTTGAAGGTCGCCAGCCTATTACAGGACAGTCACTCTCACACTCCCACTTCCTGGGAGAACATGCAAACTTCACACAGAATGACCTGAAGATCAGACTCAAACCGGTGATATTCACGCTAACTACTATACATACCACTGTGCAAACATTGTCTGTCTTTGTTTCCATAGTTGCTCTGATCATGAAAACAAACACTCCAAATGTGAAATCAGCCCTGGGGGCCCAAACAAAGCTGGACTGCCAGTTTGTCATTGACCATGAGGGAGCAGACTACATTGTGGAGTGGTTCTCATACATCAACGGACAGACGAAACAGCTCTTCAGCCACAACAGCCGCTCAGGATTGACTCAGGGGACTGGTGTCGATCTGAAGGCCCTTAAAACAGGAGATGCCTCCTATGACCTTCCTGCTGCAGATAGAAGCAGCCAGCAGATCTTTGTTTGTTCATTGTCCGTGAATTCATTGGTCGCAACGCTGAACATAGATTGGACCATCGAAGGTGAAAAAAACTGAAATTTTGTAAATCACATTAGAAATACCCACGTGTGCACACGGGCTAATATATTAATATATTATTAGTGGTAAATTTAAGAGATATATTTAGTGAGATCATTAGTAGCTGCCATGCAACTTCTTCATTTGTTTGAATTTTCATTTTTCCAAACTGAACATACGTCTGATTTCAGTTATAATGTTGGCTTTGTCAGAAATAAGCTCACACTTTCTTTTATTTTTAGAAGTTACTCTTGTAGTAGTTGCAGAGTCAGCAGCTAAATAACTTAATTTTGCTGAAGAATATCAAGCTTCAGTGGTATAATTCTTTTTGCTTACTGTTTGTTGTCATGAAATATAAGAGCTGTGATCAGATTTTTCTAACATGTTAATCTCATTCTCTCCACTCTCTTTCTTAAGTGCGGCCTAAAGTTTCCATCAACGTGGAAAGCATACTCTTGTTAGTGGAGAACGGTCCTAAAACATCTATTACTTGTACAGCAGAGGACTTCTACCCTGAGAATGTAGAGATACTTTGGACTCAGATCAAATCGTCAGACATGAGCAGCCTGGGCCGTGGTCCCGTCCCTGCTATTCTCAGCAAGAATGTCAAGGTGGTCGGCTCCCAGGACAACGGCACTCTCTCAATGTTTGCCAACCTGGACCTCCATCCGTCAGTGAAGGACACAGGGACACAGTTCATGTGCAGTGTCTTCCATCAGTCCCTGAGGGTGCCTATCAGAAGGAGCTTCATCATATATGTTGAAGGTAATTGGAGATCTTGGTTTTACTGCTGTAGAACACATGAATCACCAGTTGGTGGCAGCAGAAGTACATGTGTTCTGTGTTTTCTCTGCTCAGAGCCAGCCACATTGGTGTCATTCTTCACCATCTTCTTCGTCACAATGATCGTGTCTGCCACTCTCTATTTTGTATACAACCCACATTCAGGTAAGAGCAGAGCCCACAGAGCTTCAGTATTTGATAGAAAATCTCCTTCCAAAGAAAAGCCAAGACACTACAAAGAAAACCATACTGTACAAGTTCAGTATTAACTCCTGAATTCAGATGCTTCTGATTTGAATAAATCTGTGGACAGAGAGGTTACTAAATCACCACAAAGCACTCAGTCCAATAAATGTATGTAAGAAATCCTGATCAGATGTAACACCAACATAAAGATTTGTGTATGACAATCACTGAAATATATTGATAATGGTTATCATTTGTTTCTTCACAGTAAGAAGATTGAAGTATCGGGTATGATGACATATTTAATGAGTATAAATAACCACAAATGAATATATATGGACTTAACCTGTCTCATGAATGTGTGTAAGTACTATTACTTAAATGTTTGCATCTGCATCTGTTTGTTTTGAACAGATGCCTGCTCATTTGAACTGGTTCCGTGAAAAGAGCTTCATCTAACAATGGTGAAAGAAGACCCTCTACTTTGCTCCTGCACCTCACTCGTATTTTGTAACTCTGTCAGGGTGTCTATGTTTTCATTGATGCAGGTTAGAGGATATTTGGTGATATTGATCATACTCTGGATTCAGAAGCTGGAAGGGGAAAAAAGTCCTTTTAGGTGGATTTGGTGTTTGGGTTAATGGTATTCTTCCTTTTTTTTGTAAGTGGATCACTGTAGTTACTATGATTTCAAGGGCTTGCAATAGTATGTTCCCCTCTTTGATATGATTCACTGAAAGATTACAGGGAAACCCAACTGTGGCAGACAAACCCCCTCACCAATGTACAGAGCTTTTTTCCAGGTCTAGTTGGATTTCTTTGGCATGTGCAAATCATCGCCTCCCGGAGAAGGGCCTGGACCCCACGTTGAGAACCACTGACTCAGGAGTTTATCCTCTAACACTTTACCGTTGTTCAATGATGACCTCCTTTGGCCTTGCAAAGTCCATTACAGTGAATGTGATATCCAAGAAAGGCTGGATTTCAACAACTTTTTTCATCTAATTAAAAAAAATTAAACTGTGCTTCACTTGTTCACACCGATTGTACAGACTTTTATTTCCCCTGAACCTAATGTTACATTGATTGATTGATGGTTAAAAGCAATGTTATGATGAGTCGAGGTGTAAAAGCTTTAATTAATAAAAACAATACAAGAATAAGCTTCTATGGTTTCTACCTGAACATTGATGCATTCACACATTTTTCAAAATTAGCCCTGAGCTGAGAAACAGTTTGAATGTGCAAAAACATGCATGGATGCTGCAATTGTCAGGTCTCTATGCTTGTCGGCCCCTGTGTGTCTCACCTTACGTTTTCAATTATCGTATTATCGTGTTCTTCCCCTGGTCAGCACTAATGTGTGGCACCTGAGGTCTCCCTGCCTTCCCTGTGTATTTAAAGCCCTTCCCCCCTATTGTCTGAGTCTCTACAGTTTCCTTGTGTTCCCTGAACCTTTTGTACAATAAACTCTGCTTTTATGGACCTGTTAGAAAGGCTCGAACAGAGGGTGTGGGGACTAAAATTTGTTTCTAATGTTTGTTTACTATACTGATTATGTTGATGTGTGAATTCTATTGAGTTGAGCTGCTGTGGGGTTAGTGTGCCACCTACTGGCAGCAAAAGGCCATTACTCTTTTCTGGCAATGCGTTGTTCAGTTGACCATAGCTGACATGTGAAAGATAATTAAGCTAGTGTGCGTTCTTGAGTAATTGTGAGTATTTCCTAGTATATTTAGTTTAATTACTAGTCCATGTGTTGTGTACAGAATGTTTATTGCATGTTGGGTGATTTTGCAATATATTTTTTTTCTGTATTTGTATGCTAATAGGCTATTAGCGAGCTATTAGCGAACTGGTATCTACATGGTTATTAGTAATAGCCATGTAGATACTCGCTCTTTATAAGTGATATTATTGCATAATAGAAACATTTCCTTATATAGTTTGGGTTCTTTGTTCCATATATAGTCTGCCAGTTCTCGAACATAAGGGAGTTATTGTTCCAATGGTGTAAATTTATGTAGTGTCTGTAAATATGTTAATTAACACTCATCTGGGGGATTTGTGGGTTTGTACTTGTTACGTCCAGTAGGTGTCACTATTGACTAGGAATATATATTAGTTTGTCAATGCTGTATTCACATGTTCTGGTGAATTCAGTTAGTGTTTACTTTGCATCCTATTTGATTTAAATGTTCTGATGGTAGTTTGCTATTATGACTCCCTGGTCCATAAATCTCATGATTTTGTTGATTTGTTGTTGCCATTGTAGGACCACACACACCCACACATAAAAAGACATACCCACTGAAGACTGCCTGTATTACCCCGACATTCTATATAATAAAGAGGATGCAAGACAAGAATTCACAGCATCGTTTGTGTGTCCTGACCGACACCCAGAGGCAAACGTCAACCATCACCAGCTATAATTTCCATGGGTCCTCACCTACAGGACCCTTGGGAGTCTGTGTTTGGGTCCATCCTCACACGTCGTGACAGCAATACCCTGTAAATGCCAGACTTGGTTTTGTGAAATTTGACTGTTTCTACAGCAGGAGGCATCATTGAATATAGAATAATGCTGAAATTGCACATATTTCTTTTTGTAAACTTGAACTCTTCCAGATGTCAAATGAAATGTACTTTTTCATCTTTGCACTAAAGCACAATAACCAATTGGAGGGACCAGTAAACTGTCTATAGGACAAAGTGGGGCCACAGCAGATAATATCCGAGAGAATCGAACACCCAATACACTGCTATACACTGATTTTCCACAGTATAGCACCTCATCCCTCTGTTCAATGTTTTGATCTACAACACTTATTGGCCTCCTCTCTCCAATGATCTCTTGCAGCAGGACAGTCTCTACAATTTCTCTTGAGGCATCCATCTGCAAGTCCCATGGCTCATCAAACTCCAGGCCTTGGAGGTCAGGCTGGCTGTAGAAGGCTTCCTTCAGGTGTGTAAAGACTTTATGACACTCATCAATCCAGTGTACCTTGTTAAGAGCCTAGTCTTTGAGATCAGCCGGTTATACAGCTTTCTCCGCAAAATAGGGAACACAATTCTGATACCACTTCGCCAAACTCATGAAATTCCTCACCGTCTTCTTGAAAGTGGGTTTTGGGAGTGCCTGAATAGCCCCCATCTTAAAAACTTGAGACCACCTTTAAAAATCTGACTACAAAGCCTAAGCAACCCACTTCTCTGCGGTCTGTGTCACATTTTCTAGTTGAATGTTCACTCCAGTAGAACTTAACGTGGGTCACATGGACCTGTTATACTACAACTGTAAAATGTGGCTGGTGCTCCCTGGAGGCCAAATGGCATGAACTGGTAAATATCAAGCAGTGTCTTGAAGACAATAATCCTCATTGCTTCTGCTGTCAGAGCTGTTGTTAATAGCTCGTAGTCAGGTCCGAGGTGGAGATGTACTCTGTTTAACCTACTTTGTCCATCAGTTCTTGGCAAAGGATATAGGTTAAAGTTAGAGTTGGCATTCAGATTGCTGAAACAAATGCAAAACTTTAGATATTTATCTTTCTTTGGCAAGAGAACTACACCACTCACTGGTAGATGCCTCAGTTATTCCCCTCTCTAACATCTGGCGGTGACAAGGAGTGATACTGATCACCTTCAGACCATGTAGCTGATACAACTACTGCAATAGCTTAGAAAAAAAAAAAAAAAAAACGTCAACGTCTCTTTGGCTATTCCTACTCTAGAAACGAGCTACAACAGACAGTTGGCGATCTGTCTGGCCCGAACTGTTTTGAGAGGAAATGCTTCAAGATACCCAGTAGCTCAGTCACAAATTAATTGGATCTACTGGTTGCCTGACAAACTCTTCTCCAAAGGAATAAACAGTATCCATGCCTATTCTTTCAAAGAGTGTTTTGAAAATGGACAATGTTTGTTGTGATGCATAAGCCACTATTACTTAAGTCAGCCGGCATTTCTCACAGGAACAGCTAAACCAGAGGACAGCCATGGCCACTGAAAAGCACTGATCTTGTTTTGGGTTTTATAAAATGCCTTAACTTTATAAATTAATCACTGAACGTCTGTGGTAGTGTCAAGGCTTCCTTCTGGTATTTTTTACAGCATAACGTACCTCCTCTAAAGAGCTGACCTGACCTTGCTGTATCTGTTCCACTTCAGTTACTTTTCTCAAACGAGTCCTCTCTCAGTGATGCCCCTTCATCTTTGGTAATAACACAATCTAAGGGGCTTCTAGGTTTTACAAGCTCTGCTATTCCCTTGTATCATATAGACTACAAATTTGTCCGACCTCTTTTGGACCTTGGACATCTATAGTCAACTTGTTTGTGTAAGCAAACCTTTTCCAAAAAATTGCAACTCTTCCAAGACCCCCTCTGCACTTTGATGCTTTATGACCACCTGACAATTGAAATAAGAATTATTTACGCCACAATGAGTAAGCTCCTGATAGGTCGATACATTCCAAGAAAAAGGTACAATACTTTTTTTATTCAATGATTGTTTAGAAAGAGTGGCTGGTTGTTAAGGTTTCATTTGAAATGTTTAATTTACATTTGAAATGACATTCAGATCCCAATTACTTTAATATAATTGATGATATATCTCCACATCACACAGTCTGGTTATTATGACATGGTTGGGTCCGATTCAGACTCTTTTCAGATATCAACCATCAGTTGTGACAACACACACTTGTCTGGTCTGTAGTACGTGTGGGGACCACGACGGCACAATAACATAGTTCACGTTTTAGAACAATATTGGGACTTTTTCATTCATGAACTGTGATGATTGAAATGGTTTATGGATGACTTTCAAGATGACCTTAGCTGGCCACCTAGCATTCATGCAGGCCTTTGTTATTCCAAGTCAATTTGATGTTGAGATTAATTTGTAATGATCACAACAGTGGTCCAGCAGAAACATTACTAGCAGATGACAGCCAACTCTAACCTGTTTATTTTAAATAAACTGTTTTTTTGCCTAATAGAGGAACATTTAAAGTTAACCACTTGCTTTCAATGTTGTCATCTGTTGTCATTTTTAAGGCTTGGTTTATCACATTGGATTAAAATAAAATGCTGCTACTGACCAGACTCTTATTGAAATTGTTGATTATGTTTTTCAGGCTGGACAGCCATCCTCTGTGACTGAGTCAGTAGAAGCTGATGTTTCTGAAACATCAGAACAGGCTCCTGATAGGTCGACACATTCAAAGCGGCATCTTAACCGAGGACATTCACCCAAAAGAAGAGAAAGCAACTCTTGTACAAAACGTAAAAGGCATTTCTTCAGCAGTTCATCCTTTCAGGCAACATGCAGTGTCAATACGCCACCATTGGAACAAGGCAGAAAGGCTGACACTGAAACCCTATCAGAAAAATCAACCCTTGTTACAGAACTGAATTGTCCTGACAGTACTACTTTTTCAGTGCTGTAGGCCCTTTAGAAAGGGTGGTTCCCACCACACATGGTCCTTTCAGGTTGTCCTACAACATGACAGAGACAAGAGTGTGTGTGTGGGTGTGTGTGGGTGTGTGTGTGTGTGTGTGTGTGTGTGTGTGTGTGTGTGTGTGTGTGTGTGTGTGTGTGAAGGTGGCTGGGTATGTGGATACATGTCTG
>OMNM01064311.1:19890-38457 GCA_900302745.1 Parablennius parvicornis | reverse complement strand
ACTTTAATTACTAGTGTGGGGGAGCACACACAGCGGACCTTCAGCTCAATCATCTAAATGTTAGGGTGACTTGATTTAAGGGTAAGTTTAAACTGAGGTCAGGTGTCCTTGGAAATAAATGTAAGTCAATGACATATCTAGTGTCCTCTGTGAGTGTGAGTGTGTGTGGGTGTATCTGTGCGTCTGTGTGGGATTCACTTCTATTGAGAGCAGGTTAATTGTTTTTATTAGCTGAGATGATTCGCTTCAGGGCTTTTTAATCAGCACATTGTGTGTTTGTGTGTCTTTGCATAACTTGGTGATTTTTTTTTTTTTTTGATTTTAGATTTGAGTAATCTCTCTTGACCAAACACAATCTGAAATGATTAAGAAAAAACTGAATGATATGAGTTCAGTATAATCAAAGCAGCCTGTAAGGAAGCAGATTGAATCAGACAAATGGAATTAATGACATTGTTTTCATGAAATGTTTTCATGCAGAAACATCATTGTTCTTGTTGATTTGGTTGTTGCTTTAATGGCAAAAAAATGGGTTTGCTTTAAATATTTCACTATAGTTTCAATTTGTTATCATTATATTTACCATTTATGGTCTTTATGGCTCAGTGAAATCACTGAGATTTTTAATTATAAGATTTAAAACTTTGTAAATGTAGATAAGCACATTTTTTTCCATGGTGATGTCTCTTGAACAGCAATGAACTGAACAGAAATCACCTATTTCTATCTCAAAAATTCCCTACACACTTTAAATCACATGTGCAATCGAAAAACTGCAAACTATCAACATATTTAACAATAAATACAATCACTTGCTGTACATTTACTGTTCATGCACATTTTTTTACATATACAATTGTGTTTTCTCATGTCACTTCAGACAATCCAAAGTCATGCTTTGTGTGTTTGTTGTATTAAATTGTTGTCACTGTGATATATTGTACTTTGTGAATGGCCTGAGCACACCAGTGGTCCTAAGTTAGAGTCACTGTGTTCAAACATAGAAATAGATGAACAGATATAGATAGAAAAACAGCACAGAAGTGTCCCAAAAGGCTTGAAAAATGAAAACTGCTTTGCAGTGAGGGTGGAAAATCACTTTAACCAATAAAAATGCAGTTTTTATTGGTTTAAAGCAGCTGATCCAGCTTCATACGGCGATCTATAAAATTGTGCTTTGTTGTAATACCTGTAGAGGCATATGTTTTTTTTTATTGTATTTCAGAATGCAATGTTCTCTGCTGTAGCCCATATATCGTCCTATATTACCAAATATAACACAATGTTTCAAAAACAGCACACAGGATAAATCCATCGATCTCTGCACTTTTTTTCTATTCAGCTGATACATTTAGCTGTTTGGTTAAATTTGCTACGTCAGGAGCACCTGTACAGCCGGAAATCCATTCTGCATACTGCTTTATCCAACTTAGTGTCTCAGCGAAGGTAGGGTACATCCTGGACAGGTCATCAGTCTACCGCCGCCATACACACGTTCGCATTGACAGGTACTGAGAAAACTCATGCATATGCATGAAGAACATGCAAACTCCCAAGCCGCGGAGCAAAGACAATCACGCTGTGAAGTGAGAGCAATAACCACTCCACGATTGTGTCTCAGCTGTGCAGCCATGGGTGTAATTTCTCTCTTTAAACAAAGGATATCAGATGAGGTACTGAACGCCCCTCATGCTGTCCATTGTGACAGTAAAACGTTTGTTGCTGGATTCAAATCAGTTGCTGTCCGAGCGCTAACAAGCCAAGTGTCATTCTAAGTTTGGACCAGGAGTGTTATTGATTTCATTACTCGTGCAGCTGAAGGGAGAAGGACACTTTATCTCCTGAACAAGAAAAGTAATTGTTTGAACTGACCTTGCAGTGGAAAAGGAGGCTGAGTCAGAATTGGAGTCACTTTAAGAAAGAGCGCGCAAAAAAGAGATATTGACACGAGGAATGGCCGAGCAGTGTTGCGCAAATCTCCTATAGTACGTATATTTATCCTTTATATAACTCACCTTGAGTCTAATGGGCTCAGGACATGATGGACAATGTCACCTCCTTGAGTAATGAACAATGTGCAAAATACGGACGGCATAAATGAGCAGCATGAAGGTGAACTGACACATGAAGCTCATGAAAATCTCTCATGTCCACATCAACATGCAAGTGTGCAAATAAATCTACAAAAAGTGATCATTCAGCTTGTGACTATGCGCGACTGTCATTGATGGATGACACTTCGACAGACTGCAGAGATGACGATATGGTGCTGCTGTTGGTGTTTAGAGATTACCATGAGATGAGATTTAAATGTTTTCTTCTTCGTTTTCATTCCTATGGACCATCAGAGTTTATCGCTGCATATTCGGTTATTATAGTATCATTATGACTCCGATTTATGTATTTCTGTAATGACATGTATTTGTGTTTAGTGCAATGTCGAGTATGTGTATTCTGAGTTGTGTTTGTGCCTACAAGACCTGTAAATGTCTTCACGTCCGCCTCAGGATGGCCTCTCAGTCAGCTGGATTGAAGCAGCAGCGGCTCATCTGCAAATCGGGTTTTTGTTTTCCTGCCAGGTTTACTCTCGTCAGGCTGAGAGCTTTTTGGTCTGCACCGTGTCTCTTTAGCTTGACAGCCTGCATCACATGTTTTGGAGCACAGCGATTCCACACATAACATTACAGGACCCGGCTTGACAGGGAATCAACGCAGTCTCAGTACTCAAGTACTCAAATCCACTTTTAAAAAGTGACCCATTTGCTACAGCTTACTGTTGGCACAGATCCACAAAGTATATTACTTTCACAAATTGAATCATGTTCTTTCAAATCTAGTTTCACCTGCATAATGTTTTACCAAGAACATACAAATCTGTGTTCACACAAATCAGAGTATGCAGTGACAAATGTGATTCTAGACACAGATATCATCGCACATAAACAGCTATCAACAGTCAACCAACCAACTAATTAAACTGACTAATCCAACCAACCACTGAAAATGCTACAAAACGTTTGCATTATCCCTTGAGAACATTGTAGTGTAAACAGGGCCTGAGTGATGGATATAATAGTCTCATTCTGACATCCAAAGGGGACCTGCCTTTGACTGCAGGACATCACGTTAATTTTCGACACACATGAGAAAAACCTGATTTCTGAAGGGACAAATGAGTATATACTGTGCAATATTCTTCGGATGACTGTTTTGATACTTCCACTGTGTCCACATCACTTCAACTTGCATTATGACAAAAGAAAGCCATAAAAGCATCTCTCTCTAAGCACAGGACCTTTCAAAGTGCCTGCATTGTTTTGCATGTTACTTGTCATTGAGAGAACAAAAATAATGGAGGAGCCAGGTCTCTGAGTGGCAAGGTTAGAGATTAAAAGTACTTCCATCAAATACCCTTAGAGCTGCAGTTCGCTGCCGACTTCCCATCACCTTCACTTTCAAGCTCATCTCAGTGAAACTCAGTCTTTTACAGCTCATGCTCTTGAAAAGTTCCACCATCACTGTAAGTGGTTTCATGCTTTTTTTCCAACACTCTTTATCTTGTTTTCTTCACCATCAGACTGTCATTTAGTTTTCTTTCCTCCATAAACCTCAACAGTTCCTTAGTCACAGTTCTACTGTGTTTGCTGCAGAGCCTCTTAAATCCAATGGTTTCATTTGGCAGCCTATATGGCTGCTGCAAATGTAGAAAACATTATTTTAATGGATGAAGCAGCAAATGGAGGTAATTCCCTTTGGCTTGGTGTGGGTACTAAAGACAGTGGAGTTGACAGAGTAATGTGTTTTATGATGACCTTGCTGTGTCATTAAGCTGAGCTGCCCTCGGCTGACCAAGGTTTTTTTTTTTTTTTTTTTTTTATATATACTTGTAAACCTTAAACCATGTCAGATTATTTCACATGTTTTATTTAATGTTGTATTAGATGGTGTTAAGCACAAAATCCCTGTGCCGTGCTTTGAGGTTTGAATTGATGCAATAGTGCTTTTTTGTATCTATTGAAAATGTATGCATCATAAATGTTGTTTTTGTTTTAAAGGAAATGGCTTCAGATATCGTAATAGTTAACAGTCCAAAAACGTTGCACAGGCTTGCTACCATGTGTGAGCCGCCTTCTGCATCCATCGCTCAGATGGACATGAGATGAATGGACCACTAACGCACACAGACAAACAGCTTGGTACCATTACAATCCCATTAGCCCTCATCATTTTTGGCTGTTGGTGGAGCGAAGGTGTCTCTCTGACTGCAGGATTATACAGCACATTGTACTGGAACCCTTCCTCGCCCTGCCCTGAAGAGGAAACACCTGTGGCCTCTCAGGAGAGTTTTTTTTTTTTTTTTTTTAATAACTTTCATCAAAATATTATGTAAAATGAGATTATGTGTCAACGTTGTTTCATCTTCATCTTCAGCTGAAGGAATATTTTCCACAATCCTTTAAGGAAGGGAGGGAGGTGGTTTACACTGTGAATTGTGATTTATTGTCCACACCAGCTTAATCCACTAACCTGCAATTTCACACACACACATTGCATTGTGGATTGCACCCAATCTGTTCACTCCCCCAGTTCATTTGCACACACCTGCGCAGGATTGTTTTGCATCCCTGCCTCTCTGCAGGTGCATGAAGAAACATAAAACAGCCTTTCGTTGCACACTGTGAGGTAAAGGGGGAATGTCTGCACAGACATGACGGATGGCATAGGCACAAGGTGCAACGTTTGATGGGAAAGAAAGATATTGGGGGGGTTGGGGGATGAAATGTGCCTCGTTTATTGTCTCCTGGAGTTCATAACAATGGGGCATCCGAGCTAAGCTGAAAGGCACTTGGCTGTTGAAGTGGCCGTTCAGTGTCACAGCCGAGAAGGACAGAGGTGTTGGGTTAGGTCTGCAGACATTTCCTCCACACCACTGCACTCAGGAATATATTGACTTACCTTCATATTACCTTCACTGGCACCTAAACCTAAAATGCCTTCAAACTCATTTGCATATTTCAGATATTTCCTTTTCTACCTCTACATTACTTTTGAAGTGCAATTTCAGCCCATCTCATACACTGCCATATTTCAAATTGCTATTGCGTTTCACCTGATTAAATTTCTGAGACAGCTGGGGATGAAAGATATGACAATATTGAATTGTAAATCATTTAAATGTTGCCAATATCTGCTTTTTAAGAACTTATGCCACCCATTTTAATAACTGCAGTTTTTTAGCTTCATCCAAACACCCACTCTCACCCCACGTGTCTTCATAATATTTAAGGAAACATAGTAGAAGATGGGTGACAACTTAATGAGAATTTTACACTGATAATATGTTTTATGGGGCTGCACCATGGGGAAGTTCTATTGGCTCTGTCTGTGTGGAGAATACATAGTGACTGTCAACACAAAGCATGAAACAGTGGTCATGGTGAACATCAAACTTGGTGTATATTAACATGTCACTTTGCCAGCACACGCACGTTAAAACATCCAAATGAGTGGATAACCCGTCGAGTTATGAAAACTACCTATCCATCTTGAAAAACCTAATTTTCAGGATATTTCGTAACAAATAACATAAGAAAACATAGTGTTCATAAAGGGTCACTAAAGATAAATTTGTGTCACCGCTTGGGTCTGTCTATCTGTCCGTATCTATCTATCTATCTATCTATCTATCTATCTATCTATCTATCTATCTATCTATCTATCTATCTATCTATCTATCTATCTATCTATCTATCTCAACCAGCTAAGCATACTGGTAAAATGGTTGAATGAAAAATTTAACAGAACTAACTTCAATTCAAATTACCTTACAACTGAGCTCCCCCCCAAAAAAACATCAACGAATATTGTTGGCCTCAGTCAGTCAGAGCTCAGTGACAGACAGACTGACTTTGTCATTTTGATTCCCTAATGAAATGAGATTTCATTGCAAGTGTCTCAGGCCCAGTACAAATATGATAAAAAAAAGAAAAAAAAACAGTCTGTCGAAAAAAAAAAAACATTTGTATAAGAGATGCATAAAATAGATAAATACATGTATTTATGTTTACATTGCACCGTCTTTTGTGACTGAGAGGTCTGATGCAAGAGTAATACTCTTGAACCTCGGTTAACCTGACAGTGTTTCATGTGAAAACAGAATTCTTTTCCCAAAAGTTTTGTTTTTACACAACTACGTTTGTATAACTATTATCTGTTTACACAGAAATGCTGAAAACAATGTAGTTAGCATGCCAGGCCACTCGAGGGTGCTGTTGGTTGTTCTTGTAATGAAAGTACATTTGCAAAGATCAATACACCATAATCATTAATAATGAGAGCACACAGACATTTGTACGGACAGACAACCAAGTTGGATTGTTGTTATGGTGACAGTCAGCTAAAAAACTACCAAGTCCCAGGAGACTATCGGCTGTTGTTATTGTCCATCTACAGAGCATGTGCAGAATAATTAGTTACTACAGCTGTGATGTGCATGTGCAGTAACAGCATTTCAGAAAGTTGCATTTTCTTCAATTTCCATGAAGTTGGAGTCGGAACGTCTTTGAAAAGTTTCACCTTGAGTTGTTTTCAGAAAGTTGCACTTTCAGGCAGCATTTATAAGTGAGAAGGACAGGCTGTCTTGTCATATGAGATTTACTGTAAGGGTTGTTAATGAAATAATCTACCGAGCACAGATTTATTAAATTTTTGTGTGAAGTTTATATAATGAAAGTTTCACACATCAGATAATGCCGAGCCATTTGTGTTTCGTGTTTAAAGGGCTTCAAAATAATACTGAATGAGCATCAACACAACCAAATACCTCAAACTGCTTGTAATGATAAACTACGTATCTCCTGATTTCATCTTGCCAGAGTTGATGACTTCCTTTTGAAATCAGTTTACTTTTCTGGGATTGAATTTGATGGATTTCACAATGAGGTTTGCAGATAAAATCATGTGCTACCTTTTGAAAATATTTGTTATTAACCTCAAAAACTATTGTGACTTTACAATGTAGACATATTATTGTACCAGTAATACCAACTCAATAATAAAAGTCATGATTCTTCCTGTACCAATGTCATCTGTTATGCTTTCGCTGTGATTCAAACGTCTCAGTGTCTTTTGACACAGGGTTCAAGCTATCAATCTTGGTATGAAAAGAAAATGCACCACGGTTCCTGAGTAATAACAACCTAGTGATACTGCTACTTTAGTCCTTTTGGTGCTTTATATGCTAATAATATGTATATATATTTTATATATAAGTCGTTACTAAGCAATTACCTGTCTTGGTATATTTGAACATACAGTGCGACTCCATCACTTCCATTCGTGTCTGATGAGTGTGTTTAAACCGCTTGCTGACTCCAAATCAAATAATTCAATCCACTGTAGCACGACAGTAGTTCATCATGTTTATTAAAGCTGTCGCCTCCACTTCTTTACACCCTTATTTACTCACTCTTTCCCCGTCTTCTGTGCTTTCAACCCAGCATGGACTCGAATGCAGGACACAGACGGAGCAATGTTAATCAAGGAAAAGGTTTATTGCCTTCCACAGGAGTGGGGGGTGGATTGAGCTAAAGGTTTTTGCCAGGCGTGGGGTGGGGGGTTGTGTTGAGTTAGGTGGTAAAGAGACGAGGGCTGGATGTTGACCGTAGCATTACGAGGAGGAGGCAGGTGGCGGGCTATGAAGGACAGAGTGAAGGCAAAGGCCGGGATTTAAGTGTGGACTGTGCGGGGAAGCTGGTGGCGAGCGAAGAGGCGAGGGCTGGTCTGTGCAAAAAGATAAGCAGACAGCGAGGTGAGGAGATGCTGAGTACAAGAAAACAGGGATTTTCAACAGGGGAGCATGAGTGACAATACCAGTCTCTTAAGTGGTCGAGAATGACTCTGAATAACATTTTGAATTTGAAGAATTGATGCTGAGCCGGTGTTGATTGAAAAATTAATTGATGGCATTTACTGAGGGATTCCAGCAGGAGTGAATAAATCATAGACTGTGAGCCGTGCCCTCTTATCAGAATATTACATGCTGCACTGTGCTGTGTGGATCTCATAAAATCGGGTATAGCATCAGGTTAGACTGCAAAATGTCAACATACATTGATTTTTTTTTTTTTGTTGTGGGAACTCCCACAACTGATCTTGTTATACATAAATAACATTCCAGGAATGTGGCAAGTCCCATCGGGAGATTAATTAATTCAGCTAATTAAGAATTACACTGAATGTAGATATTGTCTTGCTCGATACTTCCTTGGAAATCTGAAAACCTTAATTAACCTTTTACATTTTATACAGTGTCGCATTGATAATTTGTTTTTCTGTTGTGTTTCTACTGGTCATACAGATGCAACTTCCACACAGGAAGACAGTTTAGTTTGGACTTGACCCTTTGAGAACAACATTTATGTGTTTGTTGTTCAGTCATCCTTCAGTGTACCACAGACTGTTCAGTCAATTCTGAAAATGATCTCACAGTGTCCTTGCAATCCTTTTTATCTCATATTTTAAGCGAGCCAACAACTGCTGAGTCATCAATGGCTCAGTGTTAATTGGAAATATTCCTACATACAGTATAAGGTGAATAAGAAAGGACTCTTGGTAAGTAGATATTAAAGGAATTTTTTTACATGTCTGATAGTGTCTGAAGATTGTCCCAAGGGTGAACCAGTTGAGTTTTGGGACTGAGTATAAAGTGGAGTATTGTCATGGTGGCGCCACTCAATCTCCAGTGTGGTGTAAGTATAACATGGTTGCACACGAGCGGCCTTGTGTACTCTCAAGTTTGAGCTACGTTCTACCATTGCTCACGGAGCCGCACACTGTGGATTATTCTGTGGCCATTTTGCTTAAACAATAAGAATTTCACCAGAAATGAAAAAGTTGGCTCAGAAGTCCTGCAGAAATGAAGAATCTCCTGTCTTGTCAATGAAAACACGACGGTTCCCATGTCGTCTTTCACAATAGTTTTTAAAACATGACACACTCTATTTCATCATGCTCAGTTGTCATGGAAACACGGCGCTACCCAGGTTGTCGAGGTCAGTCGTCATGGGAACATATTGCTTCTCATGTTGTCACACCCCTGTTGTTGTGGAAAGGGGACGCTATTCCAGTTGTGTGGTGTTCAGAGACACAAAAGTAGCTTTGATAGCCAACCAAACTAATATGTCAATTTCCATGTCAGTCTGCATCAATTGAAATTCCTGGTCTCCACTCAAGAGCTGTGAAAACACCATCAAACTGTCTTTGAACACAAAACAACAGCCAATAAACCTCCTCTACCTGTATTCTAAGATAGCATAGTATTAAAACCGCAATGAAGGAATATCACAGTGTTTGCGATTTTGTATTGGACACTAAAGATGATCTGTGTTTACATGATTTTACAGAATTACTGGAGGCCCATTTCTTATAACAGGGAAGGTGAAAGTACAAACAAACACTGTGAGTTACGCTGCAGTGAGACTGTCGTCTCATGTGCTTCATTTAAGACCTTATTTTAGAAAATAATTATGAAATCAAAATCACAAACCACAACTGATGTGTTAAATATGAAAATGTCTTTCATTATATTTTATCTTCAATGAGCCCACACACATTCTGTGAATCTGGTCAATGAAACATATTATCTGGGAGGGAAATGCAGGATTGCATTGGAAATCAATATAGTTTCTGTCAACAGCATGAAGGTGGTTAATCCATGTCTTCACTCTGAATTAGACCCGACCTTTGATTTGACACAACTTTACTGGATAGTTTCAAATTGTCTCGAAAAATATTAACTGGTTCGATTGCTCGTTTGTCCACATATGTTTGCATCTGTTTAATGTTAATCGCTGGAAAACACAGAATAGATTTTTCTCCCTCCTGTAAGTCTCATTTTCTTTGTGAAGCTTGTTGTTCTGTCATGCCGCTGTTTGAACAGTGGTATTTTAGGCTGAGTACTGACATGTCTGTCATTTAAAATTAAAAATTTTCCAAATTGAAAACATGATCCAATAAGACCTTACTAGAGTTCAGTGATTGCTCTATCGAAACAATCTTTTTCTGGATGAAAAGATGATGGTGATCTCTTTGATTGTTTCATTAGACAGCCGTCTCTATATCTAGTCATTGCACCTCAAATCATTGACTTGGCTAGTTGTTACATCAGCCTTAACCCGGTGTAACACCAAAGGAAGAAAGCCTGTACTAACAATGTGACTCCCCGTGATAAAGACATCTAAAGACTTCCTCACCTACAAATATCTTTGATAAATCAAAGTCTATTTAATTCCATTTAGAATGGAATCGTCCTTTATTGTCATTGTAACAAGTACAACGCAATTTTAAAAAGTGCCAGGTCGTCAGTGCATAATTAAAAATATTAACACTAATAAATACTAAAAACCACATTAGTAAACCCTCAGACCCAAAAACCACACACATACCAACATTCATTCTGTCATGTGATATTGCACCATCCCACTACAGTATACATATGTACATGTTGTTTTAAAGTGTATCCTTAATGGCATTGAGAACGGTTATTGCCGTCGGATAGAAGCTGTTGTTAAGCCTGTTTTTCTTCTTGATTTTATTGCCCTGTATCGTCCGCCTGATGGCAAAAAGTTCAAACAAGGAGTGACCTGGATGAAAAGTGTCTTTCACAATGCTCTGAGCTTTTTTAGCGCAACGAGCACTGTGAAGGTCGTCCAGTGAGGTGAAGGGGGCAATGGAGTATCCCCTGGGCCGTGTTAATGACCAGTTGGAGGGCCTTTCTCTGGGCGACTGTGCAGCCGGTAAACCGCACACATAGACACACATTATTGTTTTTCTCTTCAAATTCAAAAAACACTCATTCTAATAATGTTGCTTATCCAATGCTGCTAATATTGACCCATCGATGTTGACTCTTCCCATCATTGTGAAGCAGAATTTAATGAGCGTTTGATTGTTCACACACTAACATGGAATATGAGCTGGGATTAGGCCGTCAGCTTAGATTTAGACTATGATGTGTTGTCTCAGTAGTAAACCTATTCAAGATCCTGCTCAATTATTGTATTATCCATATGTTAATCCATAAATTGTTCCAACATAACCTTTAAAGAAATCATATTTGGCGTCACTGTATTTTAAATGTTCTTTTGGCTTAACTCTTTACAGGATACTCATTGAAACAGTTTTGGTTTTTTTTCTTTTCAATTTTGAGCATTATATGCTGTCTGTTTATAAAAATACCAAAATCTATGCTAAAGATGTCAGTAAATTCAAAAGAAAAATTAAAACTCTCCCAAGTTCTGCACATCATAAAGTCACATATGAATTTCCATTCTGTTATTATGAAAAGTATGAAGCAGACGTTTAATCCTTTTTCTTTTTTGTAACTAATTCTAGAAATCCTACACAAGCTATGCTATCATATCCATGCAGGTTATGTATCTCAGTATGCAGAATCACCATGATATTAAAGTTATGTCAAGAAATAGGAAGGTTATCTTATATGGTCACTTGTCTGATAAAGTCTAAATTCTGAACTGGATAAGCGGGATCGGAGATGGATGGATGGTTACCTGGCTGAGTGAACCTTTGTGAACACTTTGTTGTCTTATACTATTTATTATGAACCCTCTTGAAAATGAGGTTTTTCAAGATGGATAGCTACTTATAATAACTCGACAGGTTATCCATCACTCATTTGAATGTTTTAACATAAGTTTGCTGACAAAGTGACATGTTAATAAATGCTATCTTTAATGTTTACAATCACTGTTTCATTTTAGCTTGTCAGCATGCTAATGATAGTTAATTATCACAGAACATTTCATAATACCAGCACGTTAATGTCATTATCTCATATTAGAAAGAAAGAATAGAATAGCGCTGTGGTTAAAATCACGGGATGAAAGTGATTCCTTCTCATAATACTTTAATATCTGCTTAAAATGTAAGTGGCAGCCCATCTGTTGTTGAGTTATGGCGGTGAAACGTGCTCAGTAATACAGCCACGTTAACACTGTGCCCCAGGAGACCGTATACATCCAACTGTTTACCCAAGAGTCAGATTAATTAGGGAGATTAACAGGCTAATGAGAAGAGATTGCTTCACTTAATGACCCACTGCTATATTGCAAGCACTCCCAATCCTACAAAGTAAAGAGGGATTAAATTACAAAGCACTGCTGGAGAAAAGAGATGCGTCGGGGGAAAGAATAAATTGCACAAAATACTATTGGTTTTCTCACTTTATTCATTAAAAGAAAGTGTCATTTAAAGTTTATTTTAAATCAATAGAATAAAGTTTAACAAATAATTTGGCAGTTGACAGTGTGGCAGTAAATGAAAAAGAGTTTGATTACATTTAGTTGTGAGTTCTTAAAAACGTAGAGGCGTTACTTTACTGGCTATTGAAATCTATTTGCTTTGGAAAATAACTTTGAAATGTCTTAAATTTTCTGGAAACGGGGAGAAAGTTATTTTTTCTCCTGGGATTTAGTTATTTTTTTTATTTGAGAGTCGCCATAACAACAATCAAACTTGGGGGTCTGTCCATACTAATGTCCGTGAACTTCCATTATCATTTTTGGTGTGGTTTCATTTCAAAAACGAACAACAGCACCCATTAGCGGCCTGATATGGTAAGTACATGATTTTCTGCCAGTTCTGCGCACCTTAAACACTAATTGTTTTCTGAAACGAAAACGATGTGTTTTCACTTGAAAGGTTTAATGTAAATGGAGCTTTATTTTCCACATTGTAGGTGTTACTACGACACGAGCCGAGCTTTCAGTACCGTGTGGATCATGTAAAGTTTGATTTATTCATTTAATACAGCTGAAATGACATCAGTTTGTGTAAAGATGATGCTCCATGATCTGGATGTTAGCTGTCTTGCAATGAAGAGATTCATGAACTAATGAGAAGAATTAGCAACAAAACAGCTGGAATATAGCTTCAACATGTAGACAATTATTATAAACTGGCATTTGTGTACTGTGTAACAGCCACTGTGAATACAGACCAATACTAATTAACTATTCGGACATGTATACTGTTACTGTCAGGGGGAAATGAGTTAGTTCACGATTCATTAAATTGTACTCTGTCTGTCCATAAACATTAACTTAGTGAATTAATAATCAATAATCCATAGCTTTAGCTAACAGTGAAGTTTACAGATGCCTGTGTTGCTTGTTAACAATTTTTTTGTCACTTTTATTGAAAAAAACCAAAACATTTAATATTTTGAAAATATCAATATAACAGTGAGGATATTACACATGGGGGGTAAAACAACATGGATAGATGGATGTTGTGTTCACTAGGGATGGTCAGTATCATCAAGAGCTGGCCTTAGCAAGAATGAATAAATAAAATCATTGTCGTCAGAAATGACAAAGGACATTAGTTTTGCAAGGTGTCAAATAAGATACTGTGTCATAGTAGGCCAGGAGCAGCGATAACGTGCCATCAGGGATTAGGTTGTCATGGTTCTTATCTGATTAAATGCCCTGTTTGGCCGAGAGAAAACTGGAGATTTATTTAGTTGGTTATATAAAATCGAAACATATCTACATTAATCTACTCTCTGGCATCGACTCTCCCATATGAAATAAGCTTTACTGACAGCACTGTACCTCCGAGTGAAGAACTGAAAAGTGTAAATAAGAAACTAAGCACAGATATTGTGAGTGCCAAATCAGATCATAATATTGCTAATAAAGTCTGGTTCACACCAGAGACCTGGCTGCCGGTTTATTGCATTAGTTTCTGTGTCCGACACTCAGACCGGCTGCAGGTTTTCTGTGGATGTGCACAAGACCGCTCACGCGCACACATGTTCTAGTTCGGCTAATGGGAAGATTATTAAGCAGAAAATTGTGCTCACAGTGCGATTTCTGTTCCCCAGACGCTCCAGGGTGGAATAATGTGACATTTCAGGCTGCATCAAGATGGTTCTGTCACATTTGACTTCATCACACCAGCTCCAGCGACCTCTTCGCCCAGATTGGACGCGGCTCTGGGTGCTTCATTTAGGAGGGTGAAAGGGCAACTGGAATGAGGCGATAGTTCTGCTTTTTACTTTCTGCATAATGTGCATGAATCATTCCATTACTGTATGTTTAATGCAGTCTGTTCTGCATAGTCAATGTGATGTTTATATGTAAAAAGGAGCAGAATTTAATTATACCAGATATTTGAAGAGTCTACTCCTGTACGACACAGGGTCACAGAGAACCGTTCACCAGTCAGTCTGCAGCTGCCCTTTGAGTGGCAAATCTATGTTTTTCTTCAATCCTCAGAGCACTACAGCTAATCCCAGCTAAGTAAAGGGAACTGCGTGTATCCTCTGGAAAAGGCGATCACAGAAACAACACACAGTCACTCATACTCAGACAGTTTCTGGTGATCAGTTAACCTCACTTATTTGAACTGTGGGAGGAAACTGCACAGAGTACCCAGAGAAAACAATTGGGGGGAACATGCTAACTCCACACAGACCGTTCCGGCCTGAATTTAAACCACAAGGTGAGACCACTCACCACAATCCCACCTTGTGGCAGTGAGTTTATTATGGGTGACCTCACCAGCCCCTGAGAAAGCTCAACTATAAAACATGCAAACTCCCTACAGGAAGCCCCCTACTAGACGCAAACTGCAGATTCTCTCACTGTGAGGCAAGAGTGCTAGGCAGCTTCTTTTTGACTGTATAGTGTGTCGCAATATTTGAACAAACAAACAAAAAACAATTGTGATAGGAGTCATCAATATACAGCTTTTTAATTTACAAAGCCGTGTTTTCTTGTTAGCAGATACAGAATCATCCACAGCTAGGTGATTGTTACACATTCACATTTTGGATCTTATGTTTTTGACTTTAAGAATAGTAGAGGTCTGTGATCTTTGTAAACATGTTGTGAATTATCCTTGTGGCCATTTGCAGTATAGACAGAAATTTGATTTCATTAGTTCTTACAATGTCAATCCCATCTGTATCTGCCTCATTACATTAGTATTCATAAATAGCACAAGTTTAGTTTGGTTTAGTTTAGTTTAAATTCAGCAAAATTTCATTCCCGTCGAACCAGTTTTTTCATTTACACATTTATGCAGGTTTTGTCTTCTGTAGTTTGTGTAAATCCTCACCTAAACAGAAAATACTTGTGGCATCCGCAAATAAAATATTTTTTAAACTGTTCAACTTTACAGATATGATCTACAGGATGTAAAAGGTGAAGAGATTGGGTCCCAGTATTGACCCCTGGGGAACGCCACAAGCAATGTCTTAGAATTAAAGTTTCCCATCCTCACAGTCTCCTGTCAATTAAATAACTTTTCACTCAAAGTAAAACTATTCCCTTGATCACATGCCGTTCCCTCTTGTTGATAGATGTGTTTTGATATGTTATGAGTATGTCTTTTACAGATCGATCATTATTCTAATTGTGTATAGTTTTTGGTCCTTCATTTGCGTTATTTTCTCAGTTGCTGGTTGATCGAAGTCTATACTGACTGTCAGACAGTAATTTCTGGTTTTCTATACATTTTTCTTGAATATTTTTTCACCAATTTTTGGAAGTGTTTGAAAAGACAAGTAACGTATGAAAGTGAGTGAGGTTGAAATTCTTTCAAGGAATTTCCACGACAAAGTTATTTGGATCCGTTTTCACATTGATTTACAATATCAATGTTTTTTGTGTATAAGATTATCATTCCAGTCCTGAGATGGATCAGGTATTTCTCCTGCCAAGTTTGTTCCAACACGGACGAAAAAGTGATTCAAACTATTAACTATATCATCCATCTTGTTTTATGAAGACATACTGACGATAATGATGTAGAGAGACATTTTGATTGATGTTATTTAATCGATCCCATAATCCTTTCTTATGCCTGGAACAGGCTGCTTGTTTCACACTGTTAGATAATAGACTTAAATGCACTTCCACCTGATGATGTAACTTTACAGTTTTAATGACATAAACCCCATTCTCTCCAATTTATACCAAATGACTGCTCCTCTGAAATATCACATTTTTTTTTTATTAAATTGATCTTTTAACCTTTAAAGTCTTTCCCATGAAAAGAAAACACATTGACCAATGTGCACCCATGTTGCTACCCTGAATATAGTGTTCATTTAACTCCATATTCAGAACAAGTTACTGTAAAGTCCTCCATCCTTTACAAAGTCTTGCTCTGGGTAGAAATACTTGCCGACTCTGCATCAAGTCTAAGAAATCAGAGGATTGATGATGTTTCTTTTATTCAAGCAGCATGTGAAGTACAAAGGTTTAAGAAGGAGCAGAGGCTAATTTCCAAATAACTGATTCCTTTAATCAAAGCAAATAACATTTGGGTGAGTCACGGCATTACAATATGTCTTTTTGACACAAGTTTCATTAAAGCGAACCTGCTAAAGCCAACTTCAATTGCTAATTACCCAGGCAGGTGTTGTTTTTTTTTGTGGTTTTTTTTTCCCATTTGTGTATTGTGATTGTTTTGACATATCACTATCTGTTAGATACGTAGATAGTAGATGACATTTTAATTTCTTTGGAAAGCAACAAATCCGAAGCTGAAGTTGACTTCCCTGTAAGTAAGACTGATGCTTAACCAATTGACAGACATCAGAAAACATGGCTGCTCATTATCTTTTCCCTCAAAGTCACATCAGGTAAAAACTCTCAACTCTGTAGTCTCAAGCAATGGAGGACAGGGAGGAAAACAAAGTCCTTTAAAACCTTCAGACCTGCATCAGTAAATAACAGCCTTCCACTCGTTTAGTATAAGGAAATCCCATCTTCTTCCATTTCCTTCATCCTTTTGCTAACCCATAGACGTTTCTGAATCCTCCTCATGGAAGGAGCAATCCCAATACTGGAAGTTGTGCAAAATGCCAATATAATCACAATAAGCAACAGTTTGTAAATACAAAGAATTCTCAGTTTCACAGTTGTTTTTATATCAGATTCAGCTGAATAATATGAAAGATGCATCTCATGCATATACATTTTTCATGCATATACAGCCACTGTTTATGTGACATTTCAAGTGAAAATGCATTGTTTCTGCTGTTTGTTTGAGAAGTGCTGAAAATGATTTTCACATTGGACCACTAGTGTGTTGTCGCTTGTTACAACTGCCAAGGATGCAATAAAATTGCCTACGTTTATTTATTTATTACCTCCGCCAAGGAGGTTATGTCTGTCTGTCTGTTTGTTCGCAGGATTAGGGAAAAACTCATGACAGGATCTTCCTAAAAAAAATTTCAGAAGATGTTTCTTGACCCAACCTAGACTCCATTCTATTTTTGAGAGTGTACCATATAACCATCTGGATACAAAAAAAATAACAAAGGTCCTGTTTTTCCCCTTTAGTTATCATTCAAAAAATCATATCTCTTGGAGATCACATCTGATTGACTTCTAAAAATTCAGAGATCTGTAGGATGGTCATATCTAGTAGGTTGCGAAAGTTCATCTGGATCGGATCCAGAATAAGGTCCGGGAAAATTCCGGAAGTTAACATTGAAAACCTTATTTACGAGTTTCAAAAATCATAATTCATAGATTTTTGTTTTGATTCTCTTGAAATTTGACATGTACAGTATATTTAGAGGATCATTGCCCTGAATTGTGCCAAATTTCGTTTCGTTTCTAGATTAACGATTTGGCTGCACTTTGAAATTGAAAACATTATTATCTCTGCACTCTCTAAGTTGTTTTCTAGTTTATTTATTTATTTGACTGTCTGTCTGTTAGCAGGATTACTCAAAACTACTGAATACATTTTCACTAAATTTTCACAAGAGATGGATCTTAAGCCCAACATGACTCCATTACATTTTGGGAGTGATCCAGATCTGGATCTGGAGTCTGGATCCGGATTTCTGTTTTTATGGTTCTAAGCAAATTGCGTCAAAACTACTTGACGGATCGTCACCAAATTTCCACCACAGATAGATATTACATTAAAGAAGAATCTATTATATTTTGGAAGTGATCTGGATCTGAATCTGGATCTAAATTCTGGATCTGGATTTTAATGTCTGGGATCTCAAATGAGGATCACATCAAAAGTACATGACAGATCTTCACCAAATCTTTACTACATATGTAGCTATGGAAAACTCCACTTCAATTTGGAAACCGAATCCAGATGAAAATTAGAATTACAATGCTGATAATATATCTTTCCTTCTGTGTCCCTGTCAACTTTGGCGGACGTCAAAAATCTCTGATTGCTCTTGTTTTTGTAATGAAACCACACACACAAGCATAGAAGAATATACTATGAACATTAACAATGGGAATACATGGACAGACGACCAAGTTGGATTGTTATTAGGTTGACTCTTAACTATAAAACTTCCAAGTCCCAAGATAATATGGACTGGGAGTCATGACACTCCGGAGGAAAACATTGTTCTCATTGTCCATCTACTGAGCATGTGCAGAAGAACTATTTACTACGTTTGTGGTGTCTATGCACAGTAGCAGCACTTCATAAAAGTTTTATTTTTTGTCGCCTACATGGACACATAACATTTTCAAAAAGGTCAACCTT
>OMNM01064311.1:1963-19739 GCA_900302745.1 Parablennius parvicornis | reverse complement strand
GTGTGTGGCTAGACCTGTCTGTTCATCAATCAGGCCATTTCATATATTCACTGTTGAATGCATTGACATTTTGTAGCGATCAATGTTTCGTAAACAATATACACCGCAAGTTACACTTGAAAAAAACATTAATTCGAATGATTATTCATTCGTTAAACGACCGTTACCCTTCTGGACTATCAACTTTCTGCCAGTAGCAGTATCTCTAAGATGTGACATTAAAGTCACAGGGGCAGTGAGTTTCATATTGAGTCCAAAGCTCGCTGCAAGCAACCGACAACCTTCTGACAGCTGCTGGCACGTTGGGACATCTGCAGTGATGTTTACAGGGCCTGTGATGACTTGTTAGTTTGCTTCATCCAGATCCAAGTCAACTGAGGCTGAAAACACATCTTCAGACTTTATGAGAAAAGCTGTTCAATTCATTATTATTGGAATAAATACTGTCGAGACATGGGCTTTTCACTATCCTCTGGAGTTTAAAAAAGAAATGATTGTTTTTTAAATAACTGTATTTTTTTTTTTTCTTACCCACCAAGTATTTACTTTTTATTTAACTCAATGTGAAGAAATTCTCCTTCTTTATTACACAAAAACTCATTTGAGTTGTGATTTAGGGACCAATTAGTAGAAATGCATGATAGTAACCAAAGGTTCTGCAGCTGATTGTCAAACCCAAATAAAGACACGCTGCTGTGTGGAAACTTGTTGGGCTCGCACCACAAATTCAGTCACCTCACCGTCACATTATTTCACTTTTTGTTTGTTTGCTTTTGCTGCATGAAAGAGAAAACAGAAGCACAAATGAAAACAAATCCCTCAGGGATTTGCAGCAGGATGAAAACCCATTCACAGAGAGGGAGAACATACAAACTTCACAAAGAAAACTCTGAAACTAACCGGACCAGAACCAGGGACAACAGTACTGTGATTCAGGAGCGCTAACCACTACCCCACTGTGCACCCCAGCATTAAAACCCATGCTATCAAAATCATTCAGCTTTGCCATTTGATAAACATCAAGTATTTTCTGGACTATTAGTCACGCTTTGTTTTAGTTGTTTGACTTCAGAAGAGACATATTTATTTAAAAGATACCCGTTCATACCATCTGCGACCTCCAGATGTCACTATATGACAACAGAAAGCTGCTACAGTACCAGAAAAACCTAAATTATTGCTGGATTTCACTGACAGAGGAGAACAAAAAATGTTGCACTGAACAATTTAAACTAAAAGTTTAAAAAATAATACGGCAGAGAATATAAAACTGAGTAGCAGCAAGAGTTCAGTGAGTAAGAAACTTGTGAGCGACTGACGTAGAGCAGTGAGACAGTTACTGTGATAAATTACACAAAGACGCTCACAGAAGGTTCTGGAACATGAGCTGATGGATCGGTATTATTGATTGCGCAGTTACACAGGATTTATTTAGTCAGTGGTTTTTACAATACTGGAATTAGAATTTCTTTCAGTCACCTGTCAGACTGAGTAGGCAAATATAGATCTAATGATAATAATATTTGCTGCAGGTCTTCAGAGGTGAATTATAATGAACAATTAAATTGGGGGAAATACATTTTCATCATAGATTCTGATCATGAAGCATTTTTATGGCCACATCGGACATTCACCAAAGGTTCCAGGAGGATTTGAAAACATTGCTGATGTGAGAGATCCCCGGATTACCCCCCTTATCTTGATGCAACTGCAATCTGACTTTAGATAAGATGAAATCGATGAATGGATGTTTCTACAACAGCCTCGCCACTCCTTTAATCCTCTCAGCAGATTGTCTGACCGATCCATAACCCATTTAAAATGTCATAATCTGTTCAGAAAGAACAACTTCCATACAGGATTCACCTGTAGACTCACAGTGTGAGCTCCTTCACAAGTCTCCTGTCTGCGTTTCTCGCCCGGGTACAAAGATGTTGCGCTTCACAAGGAAGAGCAACTTCTTTGATAAAGCTAGACCTCAGTCGGTTTATAGATGTGGAGCCCAAGGATGGAGAAAGAACACGAAGCAGGAGAAGAAGCAGCCCCGAGAAGAACCGCCACAATAATGACATCAGCCCAATGACTTTGTCTTTTATAATTTACCAAGGCAAATAAACAAGTCAAAGACTTGGTAAACATAAGCAGAATCATTAGGTTTGAAATAGTGCAAGTTTCTTCATGCATCTTCTTACTGAATCGGGTCAACTGGCCTTTATCAAACATCTTGGAAGATGTTTTGACTTTTCACCAAGTGGCTTCATCAGTTCATATTGTTCAGGAAATAGTTCAATTCAACTCAATACAATTTCATCTGGATACACCAAAACAGAATAATCAACAATTCTCACACGTTGATGGACCATTTGGCCTCAGGCGTGGCTCTTGACACTTGAATTCCCTTCATGTTGCTGCACTGTGACACGCTAATCAGGTTCAGGAGCCTCATTGCCACTTTGACACGACATTGTGAAAGACAAGTGAAAACACAACTTTCAATGCATTTTGGGTGTCAGTTTACACAACAATGGCATTTGGAGCCACTGAAAATGCAACTTTTTGAAATACTGTCTCTGTGTAGACGACGGAAATGCTGCTACTGCACCTGCACACCACGGCCATGGTAAATAGTTCTCCTGGACATGCTCAGTAGATGGTCAATAACAACAATGTTTCCTCCAGAGTGTCGTGACTCCCAGCCTATATCCCGGGACTCGATAGTTTTATAGTTGAAAGTCACTGTAATAAAAATCCAACTCCATTGTGTGTGTTATGTATAGTTCTCTGTGCACATGCGGTTGTAGTGTCATTACAAAAATAAACAACACCCACTGGTGGCCTGACATGCTAACCACATTGCTTCTTGTGTTTCTGCCCTTTCCGTGTAAATGGCAAACTTTTCTTTTTAATCAAGAAAGAGCAGTAACATAAATAAACACGATGCAGGTCTTTGTGGTGTGTAGTGCCAGCTATCCGGTGGTGTAGTGGCGTAGTGGTTAGCACTCGCACCTCACAACAACAATATCTTTCTCCTCTTTGATCAAAAGAAAAATTCTCCACAGGTCTAAGCTCACGATTGACCACAGTGTCGTCTTCAAACATAAGCATCTATTGCTCCTCTATGTTTATTGGACAGTTCAATAACAATCACATTTTACACATCAGACCAATTAAATAGTCTCATTTGGTACAGCGGTTCGTTTCCCTGAATCTCACATTGCTCCTCGGCGTCCCCTGTATTAGCATGTTAATGTGAACGATCTCGTAAAGCACATTAAGACTGCTCGACTGCTAAAATGTTCTTTATAAGTAAAATCCTTTTACCATTTATGAGTGGTGATGAATTGAATAAAGCACACTGGCTTTCAGACAGGTTGTACGTTTCGAGTGGTAAAAGTCTGGGCAATACTAAAACAGTCAAAGCTAACCATCTGGCAGCACTGTTAAAAAAGTTAGTGCCCTCTCCCAATGAAATTCCATCCAGCTGTTGAATCGTAAGCCACCGAGGTAACTTTTCTTCAGCCCTAAATTAGAGCTGTAATTGAAGCAACGACTGGAAGTGTATTCGCTCCAGCTGTGTTTGTGTCTTCGAGCTCCTCCTCGGCTCTGAGATGAGCGAGTGCAGCCGGGGCTGCGTCGCTGAATGGATGGCTGCTGTCACGCAGAGGAGGAGAGACAGATTGATAGTGGAAGATGGAGAAAAGGGTGAACGACAGAGGTTGAGATAGTGCGAGGAGTGTGAGACTGATAGCAGACGGTGTTCGTGAGATGGAGTCCTCCATCCGTGCTGGAAGGGATAGAGGAGCTATAGAGAACCTCTAAGAAATTAAAGGACGACGTGAAGGATTGAAAAATTGATTTTCCCCTTTTATAAATAACTCTCCTGCACTTCATATTTACCTTTTAACTCATCTTCGCGCCGCTGACACCTAATACCTCCCACACTTACTGTTTCACCGATCCCATACATTTGCATTCACATCCACTTTCTCATTTGGATTTGCTTTCCAGCAGCAGCGCCTCCAGTGTTGTAACACATCAGACACCCTGATAGGAAGCATGACAAATTACATGGTGTTAGTCACACTCTCTTTGCTTAAAGGTATGAACATGACAAGCATTACAGAGCCCTTTATATTTCCCTGACAGAGCTCCGTTTGTTACACAGCCGACGGAGATAGGTAGATGTCACCATTTCTATTCTCTGTCACTTTTCTGCTCTACATATCTCATGCTAATATCCTCGAGTCATTTCAGCAGTCTGTGTGTGTGCGTGTGTGTGCGTGCGTGCGTGTTATTGCTCTGTGAGGTTTTATCTCACAGAAGCAGCTTTGATTTCACGACACATGAAGAGAATTCCTAGAAATGTAAGGCAGTTGGTGATTTTGCTGACAAAGAAATGCTGAGATGAATATCGATCTTTTTTGTAGACATAAAATAACAGAACCTGAAGTCAGTCGGCATATCTTCGAGGAAACAGGTGACACAGAGCTTTACCTGCAGTTATGACAATGGCAACAACAAGTCATGAAAATCAAATTCTACTAACTAAATTTCTGTGTAGGCGCAAACACTTTGATCATCTTATCATCAGTTTCATGATACTAATAAAGCAAGAACGCCACCAACAACAGTTTGAGTGATAATGTATCATTTTTCATTTCAAAAAGTTTCACGTTTCTACTGAAAAGTTGATTATGTTGTAGCTTTCATATAGTGCCACAAGTGGGTGGTGTTGTTTGTTTTAGTAATGAAACAATACACATGTCCACACAAAGCACAATACCCTATTAATGTTAACAGACGTTCTTATGGACAAGATGACCAAGATGCACCTTAAATGCAACAGAGGTTTTTGGATTTTCACTTTTGAAACATTGTGTTTTCCATTAAAAAGCAGGATGTGAGATGATCAGTACATCTACTTCACTGTAGAGGGCAGTGCTGAGCACACAGCTTTTTCAATATTGGTAAGTTTATCAGATAAAAGCTTGCATATTGTGCAGGTAATACTGCAATTTGTTTTTATTTACTTAACATGGTGTCAAAATCATTGATTCCCTCCATTTTAAACGATAGCAGCTGGAAAAAAATTATATAAAAAAATGACTCTCTTACTGGAAAAAGTCAGAGCTTTACCGTCCACAAATGTTACTGGGCTGGTGCCTCTGGATAATTGATTTGTCACACTGCGTCTTCAATCATAAAAGCAGTAACTCGACTTGCTTGTCATATCAGGGGTTAAAGGAGAAAGGGTCCTTCTATCGCTATCTCTTTTTTTTTACTTCCTTCGTTTACACCTAGCTTATAATACAAGATAACAACACTAAAATAAGACAGTGTATCCCTCTACTTTTGAAATATGTTCGTAAATCAACTACTTTCCATGGTTTTTATTTGCCAAAGGGGAATGTTACTTTTCTCTATTGTCATGTATTTTTACATGTTTGTTCTTTTCTTCTTTATTTTCTTGTTAAATTCAACAGGTGATAATTACACTGTAGAAACGGTATAATTATCACACCAGTGGATGAGAGGAAAGAAGCTTTACACAGTGCCCTCTCCAACACAGGACAAAGAAAAAAAATAGTGACATACCTCTGTCAATCTCGTCCTTTCTATTCGAGCTTTTCCTGAAGAATATATTTTCCATTCATGTGTGTAATTTGAACCCAACTTACACTCCTGAAACAAAACTAACGCTAACTACTTTCGGGATAAATTTAGTTGATTTCCTCGCAGATAGTCTGTTTTGTTTATGCAGTGAGAGTTCATCCATTCTGTGGTCCACTTGAAAATGTTGGTCTGCACCCGGGTGTAGTTCACATACCGTGTGAAACGCTGGTGGATCATATGCAGGAATTGAGCTGTTCAACCATAACAGTACGTTACAGTGTGTCACACACCCTCGTGTTTTTTTTGGGGTTTTTTTCTGTAAAGCTTCTTTCTTTATGTTTGCGGGGCAACATGCTGGATGTCTCACGCCCGTGACTGCTTCTCACACTGGGAAGCTTCTCGTAAAAACAAAAACCCAAGAACAGAACTGAGTTGTTGCTGCTACATGGATTGATTTGCATTTCCCACCCTGGCTAGTCGATGAGCAATTTTTTAAAATTTCTAGTCAGTGTTTGTTTGGAGTGGGAGCGCCCCAAACAGATAAGTAGAAACTATTCGACCATGTCTCAGGGATTTGGTCTTCTTCCAAACATGCAGCGTGAAAGTGAATCAAACCAAATAAAAGTCCCTGGACGATGAACACACCCTCAGTGAGCTCACTCAAACAGTGGCTGTTGATTCTGATTTTACTCCCTATAGTAGAAAGCATTGTTTTTTAGTTCAATTTAATTGATTGTGTCGACGTGGCTATTTGAAAACCTTCACAGCAGAAATGAGTCGTACCTGAGGTGTCTGATGGCGAGGACACCTGCAGCACAAATGGTAGCAGCGGCTGGGGGTTGAGCAGTTGGTTGAGGAAAGCAGAGAACAGGGAACAACATCAATGGATACAGCGCAGGTTGACTTGACAGGAAACCAGCCAACAGGAACTTGTGAGCTTCTCCACCCAGTACTACCTGTGGTGAGAAAGAAACAATGGCAAAGAGAGACGCAGAGGCAACGGCATGCAGTGGTGGCGGCTCTGTGCTTTTCAAAAGGTAAAACACAATGACTGGGTCAACCGTGTTTATTAAAGCCATTGATTCATTGGCTGAAGCTCTTCAACTGGATTACATTGGTCTGCAGGAGATTTTCTGCTGTGAATTGAAGGACTCACTTAAAGCAGCTGGCGTCTCTATTTTATGCTCAGCAAACAGAGAAATAGTAATGCTACTTAAAAGTATGGCTTCTAGCAGTTTTAGTGTCAATTAAATAAACCCTGATTTGATGATCGTAGAGTTGCCAGATTTTAATATCAGCTCTCTGTGAAATTTGTTTTAACTGCTTGTTCAAACAACACCTTTTTTTTTATTATTTGACAAGAAAACCTGTGTGAAAACATAGCTTGGAGGTGCGTTATGTCTGGAACCCAGTTTGGAGGGTGTAAGAAAATTGATTGAAAATAAGATATAGATCTTTTTTCTTTTTTTTTTTTTTAAAACCATCACATTAAGACGTGTAGCATTCAATAAGCGGCACAGAGAAGGATTAAAATATTTCATTGACATTTATATGGACAACACATTTGCCTTTTTTGAGCAGAGAACGTTAAGAAACCCAGATCACATTTTTCTTTGGAAATTTATGGATGAGTCACTATTTTAAAGGCGATTCCACACAATTCCCCAATAAATCCCAGGAATGGCATATTTGACTGTATATAACAAGTGCTACATCAGACACACTTCTCCAAATCAAATTAGCTCAACTATAATTGATCCTATACATCAGTGATTCCCCCTCTTTTACTTGACGGGGCCAAATTCTTACCGACCCCCCACCCCAACTACACCCTTTACAATTATAAAAGAAAGTTGAAGGAGGCTCACAACACATTATATGTGAAATACAGTCTTTTTGTTGTATTTTGAAATGATTAGTTCTTTTCCTCTGAGGATCAACTCTTTGGTTTCACACACATATTTCATATAGCTCTCTTAGTTAACTTTTTATTTGTTTTTTATTTTGTTTGTTAAAGTTCATCTTTCTCTTTATGCTGACACGCCACTATTTTTAATCCTGCTGCTGACTAATTAAGCTTATATTCCATTAGCAATCAAATGGAGTTTTAGGTAATAATATAGTTGTAACAAGGACACATTTAAATCAGTGGTATGACAGTTTCATTTTACAGCCAAAAATGCATTTCATGTGAAAGTTGGTCACCTTGTAATTAAAAGATTGAGTACTTAATACCAGTATACCTTTGGTCGATGACCTTGTGCTAAGCCAGCTAATTACCTTTCAACTATTTCACATGTAATAGTAATAATGATAATGATACATTATATTTATCACCCAAGGTCACTGTACATACTGAACATGTTAGAAAAATATTTTTAAAAAATCTATTGTTATAAGATAATAAGCATTTAGGGATTTGCAGCAGACCAACATTGTTTAAAACAAATATGCTTGTTTAAAAACACATTTGGGTTTGCTATGAAGATGTTTTATATCTATTATGGGAATAATCCTTTCAATGTGTGAAAGAACAAGAAGATCCAGGTTGAAGGTGTGCAGAGGATCTTCTTTTGAATAATAATGTTGCTTCTCCAGACTTCCTCAACCATAATCTGTTGCAAATCCATCACAGCATTGCTTATTGTGTTTATGAGCTCACTGCCGTACATCTGCATCCATCATTGTTGGTGTAAAGCCATTGAACAGTGAAACTATTATCAGCAGTGCGTGCCTCAGCTCCAGTGTGCTGGAGAAGAATAGCACAAGCCGATGATAAAATTTCACAGGCTAATTCCACATGATGTCCACGTGAAGTCACATGAAGTTGATTGAAAAAGTTTTCTTTGAACGGCTTCTCCTATAAGCCTTTGCCTTATCATTTCCGTGTCTTCTAAGAAAAGAAAATGTCAAATAAACGTGGAGACAGCACCAGTAATATAGTGTCATAATAACCTTCTAATTTGGGCTGCGTTTACAAAACATTTTCTAGTGAAAATAAAGTTTCTTCGCAATTTTTACAAGTTGCTTGTTGCGTTTGAGGGTCACATTTAAGTGTCCTGCTTGCCGGTTTTGGTCCTCGAGCCTTTTGTGTGACACTGCTGATCTATGTGGTGCATTGCAATGCATCTTGGGATAACTATTTGAAAGGGGGAATATGGAATTAAAGACAGTTGTGAGCAGGAAGAGAGCTGGAGTGACACTGTCACTCAGGTTTTCACAGATTAAAGCAGCTCAGCTGAAAGTATCTCTCAAAGAAAAGAAGGGAGGCAGCGCCACAAACCCGCCCAAAAACCACAAAACACACCTGCTGAAGTGAGCCAGTGACAGCTGCTCCCTCTCACATTGAAAACTTATTACAGCAGGTCTCAGGGAGTCGAGCTTCAAAACTTAGTTGAAGGGCAGGAGAGTTCCCCCTCGAAAGATGAGCTGATTTACAATCTGGTGAGTTTTGATTTGCCATTTGCCACCCACTAAACTGTCACTCAGATCAGCCAAACTGACGGCATGTGTGAGGGAGGCAGAGAAGATGGTGGATCCAGGAGGTCAGGCTGAAGTGAAGACATCATCATCGTCATCGTCGTCATCGTCACCGGATCTGGAGGAAGGCAGCAGAGTGCAGCACTTTCAAGATTGACGCTTTTGAAGCTCACTGAATGAATACATCTCCTTTATATTTTCTTTTCAAAGAATGAACTTGTCTCATGTGAGCAGCAAAGGCTTCAAACCCAAGTCGAGGTTGAGTCAGATTTGAAAGGAATCTTTGAAATTAGCACTAAAGATGGTATTGAAACTGTTTTTGGTGGGTTTTGTGTATGATTATCTGCATGGCAACTCCAACTTTCTGTTGGTTATCTTCCAAAAACATGACTGTTTATTACAAAGCCTGTGCATGTTTTTTGTTGATTGAGCAATTTTACTACGTTACCATCTAATTGATCAAGTCAAATTTGTCAGTCAAAGATTAGGTCAGAATTAGGACACTTGTTTCTGCTGTGGTATAAACATAAAAAAACAAACTGAAACCAACATCATGTTGCAACCAAACATCTGACAAACTACTTAAACAAGACAAAGCAGATCAAAAAAGTACGGGAAACAAATAAACACTTCCTGAAACCTTATAGAATAACATCAGGATTGCTGAGATTAGAAAATGAATCCATGCAGTTCAAAAGCCGGCGTTAAATCTATGTTTGCATCTTCCATGATGGTTGTGACCTGGCACAGCGAGCACTTTACCAACGGCGGGGCTGCCATCAAAGCGGTTATTAAGCGGATAAATAAATAAGTATATGAGCGGCGGGGAGGTGAAGGGTGTGTTGTAATTATCCAAGCTCCCTGGTGAACTCTCACCCAGGTCAGACCTCTGGCTGCAGCCGAAGGTCTCTGAAGATCAGAGCTTTCTATCAGGAGCAAACTACACACTTCTGTCACTGCAGCCGGAGCGTCCGGTTCAGGGCCCATTCATACAGCTACCGTTTCAAGTGAAACGCAAAACATTAGTTTTGTTTTTGGGTGTCTGTTTACATGACAAGGGTGCTCGAAGCCGCTGAAATTGAAACTTGTTTCACTGCCTTTGATGCTCAGTTTAAACTGGGAGATAATGACACCCTATTCAGTGAGCAGTAAAAGGTACTAGGACGCTTGTACTGTCACATGAACTCGTCTTTTCAAAAACAAAAGGAAACGTTTTCCCTCCATAATGGGGATTTGTTTCTGTACATTCAGTTTTGAGATTACTACAATGAGGAATTTAAGATGAAGGGCTCACAAGAAAAGTATCCTGTGATTAGAATTAAGATACATGAATATAAGTCAAACAGTACATGTGTTAAAGTAATTTCTGTGGTATATACAAACAGAGTATGTGGATGTAATTCATCAACGTTAGGGTATAGATAATCTTTGAAATTCACAATTGAGTGTTATTTGTTTTGCCTTGTTGTCTTTTTTATTTGTGAAGATGGCCGAAATAAAATTAAAAAATTCAATAAAAAAAATAAAAAAATAAATAAAAATGTATCGGAAACTAAAATAAGAAAACAAATTGAATGAGAACATCTCAGCAGAGGTTTGGTATGAAATGTGTGAATCTCAACATACTTCCACAACTCTTCAGCAGCTCAGGATGTTTATTTGAAAGAATTTAATAGGTTTGTTCATTACACCTAAGACCAGCACTATAGTCTCTTCAGAGCACCAGGCCTGCTGCAGACATTGTGGTCTTTAATGCAATGTTTTGTATTTGGGTCATGTTACATTGAAGGAAGACTTACTTCCTGCTTCTACTGCAGCAAGAAAAACTAAGAATTGATTTTAACTCGACCCGCATAAGCGTGAACAATGGTTTGGCTTGATTGTAGAAATAAAGACTGGAAATATTGACTTTTGTGTTGGGATTAAGGGAAGATTCATTTATAAAGAGATGACAGAAATGGTCACTTTATCAAGTGTTGGTAATTTTTTGCATTACGTTTGTTAAAAAATAAAGTTATAAAATAAGGAAATTAAACTTTGTGGAAACGCCTCCTAAGGTGGAACTTTTTGAAAATGCTCAGGCTCTGTGTAAACAGCAGAAACACTACTGCATATGTGCACTGCAGTCATTGTAAATAGTTCTTCTGCACATGCTCAGTAGATGGACAATAGCAATAATGCGTCGAGAGTGCAATGACTCCCTGTCCATGCTCCCCCGGGACTTTTGTAGTTTTATATTTGAGAGTCACTGTAATAACAATCCAACTTGGTCGTCTGCCCATACGAATGTCTGTATTCTCCCATTGTTCATGTTTATAGCATATTGTTTGTTCTCAGCTGCATGTGTTTGTGGTTTCAACAAAACAAAACAACAGTGGACCAACATGAAAACTACACCACTGTCAGAGTTTCTTCTGTTGCTGTGCAAACGTGAAATATTTCTGACACAAAAATGCGAAAACATTGAGTTTTCACTGAAAACTTAGTCATGTAATTGGAGCCTCAGTTTAATACAATCAAACAGCCCATTTAAAACCTCCCATTAGGCTTTGTGACGGCACTGCACACAAATCGAGCTCGGCCAGTACACAAAACAGTCGCATCTCCGGAGGATACACTAAATGATGCATTAAAGGAAGTGAGAAAGATGTTCTGCTACACGCTCCCAGGCAGCAGGGGAGCCGCGGCCGGCCCCGAGCAGAGTGGGAAATTGCTTCATTTCATTCACACAACGTCTATGATGTAACTGTTTGGTTGAGAAAGTTTTCTGAGGGGATGTGAGGTCAAAGTTAGGAATGTTGTCAAGTAACATATGCATGCATGTGTGTGCATTCGAATTAAATTTGCGTGTGTTTTAAAGTATGAAAGTGTATAGTAACTGCACTTTTTAGATCACACATACAATCACGTTGTTTTTGTTGCCTCCATATTTTACTGACATACAGTCTGTCTGAAAAGAGTCTCTGTGGAGAAGAGGATTTCAGATAGCTTTTTTGAATTGAAATATTATTCATAAGCTTCATAAAACGGCTAATTTAACATGCACATTTCTATATGTACTTGATGTAAATTGTTCATTACTCTTGATGTATCATTGCTCGTATTGTCTCATTATTAATGTAAATATATGCAACTTTTGATATAATATTTATCTAAATGTGTCTATAACTGCTAACTGTGTGTTTAACTATTCTCTCTGTGCAATTTGTTTTTACTCTTCTGTCTTTTCCATATCATAACTATTAAAAAACCAAAGATGGATCAATGAAATTACAGTTTAAATGGTGCAAAGTGAGACATTGAAGCAGTTTGTGTGTAGCACAGATGTTAGAATAATGAATATGTAACAAAAAAAATTCATAACTCTTTATTTGACAGGTGATTTTTTTATACTCTTTTTTTTTTTTGGTTTCTTCACATTCCTTCAAAATAAAAAATGCTAATGACAATCAAAGCATAAATGAATACTTGAGCTATATATTGAGTTACAAGGGTCATTTAAAGTAGAGGGGTCAAACACATTTTAGTTCAGGGTCCACATTCAGACCAATTTCATTTTGATTGAAACTGACTAGTAAAATACTGCCATAATATTCTTTAAATTTAAATTTTAAAGGTGTTGTTGTTGTTCTTGTCATTAGTGTACTTGCTAGTTGCTAGTTGATACAGTTGATATAATTCCATCGAGCTGGTCCAATATTGATGAGCAGGAGTGTCATGGTTGTGTTGAGGACAGCAGATGGTCACACTGGGCCCGACAGCAGGACAAACCACACAGGAGGCATAAACTTGAACCAGAGCCCACACTTTGTATCTGTTCCTTATCTCACATCAAAATTTAATCACACACATTTTCTTCTGCTTGTTTAATAACCCAAGTGGCTCTGCTGTGGTCCAAAAGGTAACAGAAGTGTACCTGACGGTGATGGTTCGGTTGGGTTGAACAGTTAAACAGCAGGACGATCTTCATAACCTGGTGTACACTACAAACCAAACACCACCCATTTGTTTCTTCTCAAAGTAATTTTTTTTTATCTGCTGATTCATATTAGGAGATGCGGGAACATTAACCTGGCCAGGTGACCGTCATCACCACCCGTTTATTAATTTACATTAATCACAGAGGACTCGACGTACAAAACTATATCCATAAAAACATCCAGTTTAATCAGCTAAGTGAGGAGCTTGGGGGGGAATATAATGCTAAAGCATGAAAGAACACAGACAAAGAAAAGATAAAAATTGCACAGATTTCCTGCATAAAAATCAGATGTAAACATCTTATGAAGCTGATATGTTAATGTTCTTACGATGTGGTGCTCAGATTTGAATGAGAAGCAGACTGCTGCTGGTGCACATTCAGGAAAGTGACATGATGATTATAATAATACAGAATATAAAAATCACACAGCTCAGTCTGGTGTTTAATGTGCTGATCCTTCTTCTATACCATTTTATCCTGCTCAGTGGATCTTGGAGACAGGAGGACAGTCCATCATAGGTCTGAAGACCATTTACAGCAGGGGTGTCAAACTTAAGGCCCGACGGCCAAAACCAGCCTTCAACACAACACTGACACCCAAGCTGAGACATCGGTGATGCAGCCATGAAATCCAGCTACCTCGTTGCTATCAAACTGGCCTCAAAGCCTAGGAGTTTGTAAGAACAAGCATAATGCAACAGCGATAGGAGAACTTTATTGGACATTTCACTGTATTTTGCACAAGAAGGTTTCATTGAAATTAGCTTTATGTTAATACTCTTCCATAACAAAGTTTGAATTTGTTGGGCTGTTGTTATGGCACTATTATGGCTAAAACAAGAGGATTTTGGGCTGTATGTGGTCCCTGAACTAAAATGTAGTTGACACACCAGACTTCAACCCTGTTTACACAACGTTTAAATTGAAAACGCATCGTTTGTCAGTTTGTGTTCAAGAAAAGTTTCACATTTATCCTGCAACGTTTTGAAAATGACGTCCGTTTACACGGCAAGGAACGTTGGTTGTTTTTGGAACAAAACTACAAACATACATGTGATGAGAACAATACGCTATAAACATCCACAACAGGAGAACACAGACATTTGTATGGACAGATGACCAAGTTGGTTTGTTATCGTGGTGACTGTCAACTATAAATCTACCAAGTCCCAGGATAATATGGACTATAAGTCATGACACTCGGAGGCACACATTGTTCTCATTGTCTATCTACTGAGCATGTGCAGAAGAACTCTACTTCAGCCATGATGCTTTTCCACCGTCTACACGGAGACGGGGTCCAAACATTTTCAGTGGCTCCGAGCACCGTTGTCATGTAAATGGGGCCTTAGATTCATCAATTTATCTCACATGTAAATTTTTTCAGCTGGAGAAGTCAACATACAAACTAAAACTCAAGCACACACAGGGAGAAAATGCAAACTCTGCAGAAAGGCTTACAAACCTGGAACCAAGGTGGGGATAATCTCACTGTGCGGTTACATTTCTGACCACTACATCACCTTGCCGAAGTAATCTGTCCCACAGGTGAGAATTTTTCCAGTGATAACAGTGGTAATTTAAACTTTTAATGCAGTGACAGAGCCTTTAAATTTTACTCAGTATTGCCGCCTCCTTCATGGCGGATAACCAAAAGAAGATGTGGCTGAAATGGTTCCTCCGAGCAGGAGAGTGAGCACTGAACACAGAGACAAATGGAGACACCACCCTGTTACTGTGGCCTGTGAGTGCAGAGTATGATCCTCAGACCTGCATCAACTTTCATTTTTCACTGTTGCTTTGGTTTTTATCATTTACTGTGAATGCAGCTCAGCCCCTCCCTGCAGGGTCTGGCTCGCCCTAGCGATGGGCACAGAGATAAGTTGTTTCATAATCGAATTTCAGAGTCTCAGTTGTGTATGAGGATACCATATTCTCTGTTCCCTGTGTCATACAGTAGCTTTAGTTTAACGCGCTTATAACAACATTTTCTGGATTATAAAAAGGTGATGGGATGTAATGATATTTGGATAACAGGTCAGACACGTTCATCTCTACATGCTGTTTACAGACATTTACCTTAGTTAAGGGTCAAACTGTAACCTGATCTCTTGTGTTATTATATTAGATGTATATTGAACCAGAATAAATGTGCTAAACATTCTGTCATATGAAATTCAAAGCAGAAGTCATCCATAAGGATTTCTGGCAAAAGCTCACCAGGTCTTTACTATTGAAACAACAGTTAACGAGCAAAAACTGTGGCCCCATTTACACAATGATAATTTTGAATCAACCTTTTTTGTATTTTGGAATTTAGAGCCACTGAAAACACGAAAGCCGTAGTTCCACCGTGCAGAACTTCCCGGAGTGGGGTGGTATAGGAAGTTAAGGTACGGCAAAGCCCATCCAGGCCGAACTCTGTCGAGTGATCCCACCACAGAAAGTACGGTTAAAATGTAGGCGGGGTTGTGAACGACGCTGTTTTACTCTGCTGCTTCTGCGTTCTTTGCCAACGCCTTCTCGTTGTCCATGACACAGCTTCAATTTTCTCATTGTAAACAGCAGCATCCAGCTCCCGCTGGATCTCCTACTCTCCCGTTACTGAGAGGAGCGTCTGCACGTCGTTAAAAAACTGCGGTGTTGTGTCGCACGACGATGTTTCAATAAACGAATTAACAAAACGGACCATGAGCGCAAAGCAGCGTCTGTAAACAACAAAACGAGGGTTTACTGCCGATTAAATATTTAGATATTGTGGGCAAGTCGAGAGTGACGATCGTCACTGACCAATCAGCAGAAGGCTGCGTTGTTGCTCGTCCTCACCGACCCGTTCTTCAGTGCTCGGTACCTCAACGGAGGTGTGACGGAAAATTGTAGTCGTTGATCGCGGTTTTTCTCCGAACCATCCATAACTTTCTTGGTGGGATCACAATCAAATCCAACCTGTCCCACTCCGTCCCGGCACAATTAGCGCAGTGGAACTGTGGCCTGCAACAATCCAACTTGGTCGTCCATCCATACGAATGTCCGTTTGCTCCCATTGTTAATGTTTATAGCGTCACTGGCCAATCAGCCACACACACAGGGACTGGCCTGTGTGTGTGGTTTCATTAGAAAAACAAACAACAGCACCCACTAGTGGCCTGCATCAAAACTACATCATCTTCACCAAATGACGCATTTAGTGGCGACCCACAAAACAGATAATGACAGAAAACTAGAAAATCATATTGTAACTAAATGCAAAAATTGAGGTTTTGATTCCAGGAGCATGTACGCCTCACTACTTTTCTGTGCAAATCTGCTTATTTATTATTCAGCAAATTTTCCATGAGCCTACTGCTGAAGCTTATTCCAACAGTGCAGAAGCATGCATTTGAAATAATTTGCTGACTCTGTAATGACTCATATGAGATATATCATATCAGAATGTGTGAATGTTTCCAGGACATATACTGACTGGTCTTGATGCCCATCTGACCCTGAATTGGATAAAGTACTAAAGATGGATGGATATAGTCCAGAACTCTGTACCTAGTATGGAGAAAGATGACTCTCTGACTTGCTTTGTTTTTTAACCACTTCTGTTCAGTTCTCATCCCTCTGGCACCTGCATGTTACTAGTCTAATGACATGAGAAAGTTCGGTGTTTCTATCCAAGTTGGAGCTTGGTTGAACTTTCTTTGTTGATTTTTAGATGTAGAAGACAAATGGAGGGTGATTCATGTTGGAGAAAAGTCGTTTTTGGAAATGAGAAGCCTGATAATGTGTCAAAACTTAGATTTAAATGTCTTTACAGTTCAGCTCTATTTATTTCAGTCTCAACGTTTCAGTAGAAGCAATATAAATACACACACGTTTCATTTTTGCTATAAACTAAGAATAAAGTGAAGGAATGATGTGTTTTTAAAAACAACTTGTACAAAATACTTCACCTTCATAGCAATAATTACTCCCCATTCATTCCACAGCCAGCTTATTAGAAATTATAATGAGTCTTTCACATCCTTTTACACTGGTTTTATAAACAAACCCTCATTCCGCACAAGGAAAAAGGCTGTATAAATTAAAGTAGTTGTGCTAATTATTGAAATGCGTGTTATTTTTGCCGTTTCCTAGAATAACTTTGCTTTTTAGCAAAGCATCTCCAATTTGAATCAGACTGATGCATTTATCTTAAAAATGTTTGAAAAAGCAACTGTACTTGAACATCAGCACTACTCAGAAAACTCTAGCTGTATCTATTTTTAAAAATCTATTAAGTAATCTTTAATGCACTTTTGTGGAAATCATTGTTTTGTAGGACTGTGCTACTCAATATTCTATTGGGTATATTTAAGAAGGAGGGAAAGCCCATTTTGAGACACATTTGAACTTTTTTCTATCTTTTCCCTCATTTTTCTATAGATATGTTTGTAAAATTTGGATTGTAATAGTGTGTCTATCATAATTTGGACTATAGAAAGATCCTTCAACAATTAGGGATTTAAATTAAAAATTTTTGATTTAATTTAGTAGGGGCACATGGATATCTATGCCAGTATCGGGTCTGATACTGCACAGAGTACTCATACTGATACTTATGAAAGCTTATACAACCTGGCGAGTACTATGTGACATCTTGCGTCAACGTCATCTGGAGGTAAACAAGAGAGCATGAGCGATCTCCGCAGTTTAAAAGATTCTTTGATATCAATG
>OMNM01064309.1:2732-20894 GCA_900302745.1 Parablennius parvicornis | reverse complement strand
GTACAAATATAACAATACACACACACACACATCCACACACACACACACACACACACACACACACACACACACACACACACCCTCCTCAGGTGCTTTCTCCTTGTTTTCTGGCTCGTGGCTCCTCTGACCTCCTCCATCAACTTTCTTTAGATTTCTCTCTTTATGTTTTTATTTTTTTTTCTTTCTTGTGCAGGTTTTTTTTTTTTTTTTTTTTTTTTTATTTATTTATTTTTTTTAGAGCTGCCCTGAAGCATTTGAGTGGGAGGCAGATCAAATCTTCTGCTGGCTAAACACATTCTTTGTACCCGTTATGTAAGCACCACTATGAGAATGCTCTATCGTGTGACTCCATATGTAAATAGACTTGAGCATTTCACAGAGTGCAAACAACATACATCTGTTTACATATTGTGTGATATAGTTGAGCTGCAGATGAAGTGTGTATGCCAGAGTGAGGACAGCACTCTACCTCCACTGCCGCCTTGAGGTGAATGTTAGCTGGCTGCTGGTGGTTGACATAAAACATCTCCCAGAGGTGGAAATGTGTTTTTCACATTTCTCACCATGGTGACTCGCATCAGTGAGTTTTATAATGAACACACCTGCGACCCGGCTGTTTTTTAATTATCTGGGCCTGACCCTTGTGCTTCAGTCTCACAGGGCCTCAGCCAGGCAGCGGTCAGTGCCTTCGCTCGCCTCCAGTCTCACCTGTCGGCTGGTCTTTCTGTTCTCCACCCAAGAGTTGTGTATTACTGTGCCCCCTGGAGAGGGATCCACCTGGAGCAGGGACACCACCCTCTTTTTCACCTTGGCACGGAGTGCGCGTCGCAGTTTCTGTCGGGTAAAGGCGTAGAGCAGGGGGTGGGAGACGGTGGTACCGTAAGCCAAGGCGAGGAACCAGAGGCGCAGGCTGACCAGGATGTCACTGGGGCCGACACTCAGTATGAGCACATTCGTCACAGAGAGCGGAGCCCAGCAGCCCAGGAACGTTGTGATGATGATGAGCGACATCCTAAACACCCGCCTCTGACGCTCCCGGCGATCTCTGTGCCGTCTCACTGCCCGCCGCAGGGCTATGATGGCTGACACAGATGCATGGACTCCCATTGTAGCTGGCATGGGTGTCGCAGCACCGATGTCAGAGGTGACAAGGGGGGCAGATGAGGAAAGAGCAGGGGGGGAGGTAGCAGTTGGGGTAGGGATTGGAGAAGGAATGAGGGGAGGATGGCTGAGCTGTTTGGTACTGTCTATAGTACACTGCTCCCCTCCCACCTCCCCACCATCAGTCATCCTCAGCCCTGCCTTGATCTTTTTCGCTCTTTTGTGGCGCCCCCTGCAGGTTGTGCCCCTCAACCGCTGGTTCTTCTTCATGTGGGAGCCAATACGAATGTTTAAAGCTCTCAGTATTTTGGAGTAAGTAAACAACATGACTGCCACAGTGGTGAAGAAGATAGGTACCTGCAGGATGAGATGGTAATACACTCCCAGGCCTGTGTGATAGCCCTGACCACCTACACACAGAAGGGTCCTGTTACGCCATGCTGGCATCACTGTAGCACTAACGCCACGGGAGGGTGATGACAGGAGTGTCACCTGTCCTGTCTTCTCGTGTCCTTCGTCATCGAACCACTGCACCTCCAAGAACGGGATAAAAAACACAGCGACTGACGTGACCCACACTGCAGCTAGGAGGAGAGCCGCTCTGCGTGTGGTGAGCAGCCTGTTGGCCGGACGTACTGAAATGTCATACCGATCCAAGCTGATAACCAGGATGTTGATGGCTGTAGCTATGCTGGCAAAGGTGACACAGGCCTCGTGGAAGCAGCAGAGCAAGGCCAGGTTTGGTCCAGGTGGCAGGAGCACAACAATCAGGGTGAGGGGCATGCACAGCACGCACACCGCCACATCCAGTATGTGCAGGTTGACGGTCACCATGTTGCTCACTGAGTCCACCAGGTTGGACTGAGAGCAGTAGAGCACGAGCACGGTCAAGTTGCTGCTGAAACCCAACACCAGCTCCAACATGAGGAAGGCAGTGAGTGACACCTGGAAGCTGAGCGAGTACGGCATGTACCAGGAGGCGGGAGTGTTTGACAGGCCCTCTCCTCCACCTCCATCTCCTCCTCCTCCCTCCTCCTGAAGCGATCCCATCCCTCCCAGACCAGTGGCCACCGTCCCAACCCAGGCTGTGGGGGCTAGGCCTGAGGTGTAGCTGCCCGTCTCCATGACGACCTCTCAGTCCTCATATATTGTACCTGTCACACCGCTGATGAGCTCCCATGATGCACCAGGCCGAGCTTCCGTGATGCAGGGATGAATAACAGCTTGGTGACAGAGCTGGGGAGACGAGAACACAATGCAGACAGATGAGAAATGAACTTTGGGGAAGGAAATCAAAACATATTATTCTCTCTCACTGCATGTCAGTGCTCTCAACACAAGGTTTGGATAGAAAAATCAAAACACAGAGATCATAACACGTTTAAAAAAAGGTTAAAGTCATCCACTAGTCATACGTTAACTCCAGGATCAGTGGACTGAAGATGCAGGATAAAGGATGGATTATGCATTATTCCATCCTTTACTTGGTCTCGTACAAATATCCCTGATTACCAGTTTGGCTCAGCTATAGTCTGAGACGTGCTCACAGGCTGTCATAAGTGAGGGCCACCACAATAGCCCATCACTAATGTGTACTGGAGCTCGAGAAATGGGCAGATTTAATGACTGTAACTAATCAGACCCAGAAGCAATCAACTTGCCCTCAGCGGATCAGCAAGAAAAACTACATTCAGCAAGTTACACACAAATTGGTCATTGTGTCTGTCTCAGTCTGCAGTTGTAGAATATGTGATTTTCTTTAAAATGTTTAATACCAATGGAGCACATTTAATAAGCACAGTGCAGTCTCGGCCACACTGACGACCACTTAAGAAGATTCTCTTCAGCATTACTGCCACATCTGATGAGTTAAGACACTGAAACTACTGTGTAAAAACTCAGAGTACATCAAAACACCAAATCTCCCCAGTCAGTCAAAATGTACGTTTCATGGCTTTCAATGTGATGAAAACAAAAGGTACAGACAAGACTTCAACAGAGTTGAATCTACAATACAGTAAAATATTTTCTTAAGTGCAAACAAAACACACTTACATAAAAAAAATGCTTTTGGAATGTGTTTTTACTTGATTTAATAGTTAAAATTTTTCAACACTCAATAATAGGGTCACTAATACATGTTAGTTTATAATAAACAAACAACATATTTAAAGGTATTGACTTGTCGTCTCAGTAGGAATTGATCAATCCCTAAGGCAACGTTAACGCCACAGGTCTTGATGCGCGATTCAGTTTTTTTTTTTTGCTGGGATCCGAATTTTTCGAACCCGAATTTCATTTCAAATGTGACCTGCCATGTGAACGTGATTGGACTGGATGTTTTCAAAAAATCAGAATTGGAGTTTTTACCCCACCATAAAATGGATATGGATCAGTTGTGAGCAAAAAATTCAGAATTGGGTCACATTTCCCTGCAGTTTGAACGAGGCCGAATATGTGTCGCAATCTGGTCGTACAAAAAACAATTACTGGTCAGGAAATTGCTATGGAACTTAAAGCGGTAATTCAACCGTAAAGACCAACCTCCAGCCATCATCCACCCATTTACAGCATCCAATCCTAGATCATCATGTTCATTCATTGGTTATTGCACCAACTAACTCTGAAGCTAATAAAGCTCTCCTAACACATACCTGTGTTTGTGAGTCTTTTCAGGTTGGAATCCCATTTACTCTATTCTGAAACCAGGCTGCAATTTTCATTTCCTTTTGTTTATTAACAAAATGTATATTATAGATTTTTAGGAGAGTTTCGAGAGTATTATTGAATATTTAAAAAGCCAGACTAGCTATAGGGGCCGGTTTCCTCCCACAGTCCAAAAACATGCACGTGAGGTCAATTGATGATTCTAAATTGCCCCTAGGTGTGATTGTGTGTGGTTGTTTGTCTATATGTGTTTGCCCTGTGACAGACTGGTGACCTGTCCAGGGTGAACCCTGCCCTCGCCCACAGTGAGCTGGGATCGGCTCCAATGCCCCACGACCCTGAACTGGATAAGCGGGAGAGAAGATGGATGGACTAGCGATAGTGGTGAATTTATCACCAAATAATTTTCTGGTTTTATGTTTTCCAACAGATAAATCCAGAGAGCTCCATTTCCGAAAATATCAGACCTTATATTGAAGAGTATGAGGCCTATTGAAAGAGTCCAAGTGTACCCAAAACATGGCTTTATAGTCCCAGTCAACTATAAATAATATAAGTCCTGGTGTACTTATGACAAGTAATAAAAAAAAAAAAAACTAAAAGATTTGGGCTCAGTATCCATCTCCGTTTAGATGGCATTGATCTACTGTCAATACAGCTATATATGTAAATAGTTTACTGTCAGGATTACAAGGTTAAATTACAAAAAGTAATCCAACCGTGAAAGTGAAGAGTTTTTCAAACGTTTCATGTGTAATTTTACTGGTAAAACAAAGAGATGTGAGAGGATTTCAGTGTGAGTCATCATGTCATGTTTAATGCAGCATACAAGTGAGTGAAAAAAAAACCCAATAAGTTGAGAAGTTGTAGGAATGCTATTTTTTTTATTCTTTCATTTACTCTAATGAGACGTGATAATAAAACACAGTTGGTAGCATCTGAAAGAAAAAAAAGTTATATTTCAGTGTCTTTGTCAAGTCTACGTCTCTTACCCATCTGTCCCGTCCTGTTTTATATGTAGTCTCCGTCTCGTCTTTGTTCACATACCCTTCTGGTTTACCCTCCCTCTGTGTGCGGGTGATTAGTGTATTTAAACTCCGTTTCCAGTTGTCTTGTGGCTCGATGGTCACTCGTAGTTTGTCTAGTGACACTAGCCCTTCCCCTGTGTGTTCCTTGGATTTATTCATGTCCTGGCCTCCTGACCAGCCTGTATATGACTGCTCGCCTCTGGATCATCCCTCTGGTTTTGCACTTCCCAATTCTGAATAAATACTTTGTGAACTTCTATGGGTATGGGTTCATATCGGTCCGTGACGCTCACGAGGACCTCTTTTTTTTAGTTTTAGAAGCTGATGGATGTGTTGAACACTTACTGCTTCAGTTTCATTCAGTAAAAGTAAATTCATACTTTTTCAGTCTATTTTCTAATTTGTTGTTCTTTCATTTTTTTCTCTTAGCATCAGTTACACCTGCTGGTTATTCAGTCAATTAAAGGCCTCCAAATCCAAGCTGTGTTTGCTCACCACACGGCTCTCACCGCTGTGACAAAACTGTATCAACTGATTATGTGTCTAAACAGTCTCACAACATATGGCTGAGTGAATGACTTTAGCCTCAGCACTCATCACTTAAATAAGGAAATGCAGCCTGTTTATTGCATTTTCAGGCTCAGAAAAATAGTTGGATTACTCTGAAGTGACTCAAGAAAATCAATGAGCAGGTGAAGTTTACCTTTCAAGACTTTATCTTACCATTTTTGCAAAACTGAAATTTTAGTTTACCCTGAATTAGGCTTAATTACCTGAGATTGACAATAGGTGTCACAATCTGCATTTGCCCTTCTTTATCTCACAGGTAGACAAAACCAGTGAAACATAACAGATCACAGAACACATAATGGAGATGTACAGGAGGCAGACATACGATACATCCACTCGTGTCAAATCAATGTTGTGTTGTTAAACTAAAAGAGGTCAGGGGTGTGTGGATTACTGATTTGTGAAGGGTGCCTGTCTCGTACTGTTTATTCTACACTGCTTTTGGAGTGTGGAGATAAACCAGTGGTCTGAATGATCATTTGCAAGAAAAGCAGATTGTGGGAAAGGGAGAAACAATGGCGTTGTGGAGTGTGCTCATGGCATATTTTGTGCAAACCTCTAAAGTGCTGCTGAGTTTGTTGTGTATGTTGACGTATTCAAACCAGAGCGTTGTGTGAGTTTGGTGCAGTGTAAACATGTACAGTTAATGAATTGTGGTCTTGCAATTGTTGTCAAGTATTGCAGGTATCATCTCAGTACAACACAGTCATACCTTTGAATAGTATTTAATAAGCAGCAAGATACATTTTTGTTTAGTCAGTGCAGGACCACATAAGTTTGTGATACAGAAATGATCCAACCTTCGCTTTAACGAACATTACAAAGAGAACAAAAGCACTGATTGAATATCCACATTTGGGCTCAGTCTTGGGATTGCAGCGCTAAAAAGCAACTGAGTATATTTACTTAAATACTGTACTTAAGTACAGTTGGGGCTTTTTTTAGGAGTTTGTACGTTGCTCAAAAACCACAACAACTTTATCGGAACTACAATGTGTCATGTTAAAAAATTCAGTTTTTGTAACATCATATATTTGACGATAAAATAGAGCACAATACTGACAAAGCAAGAATAAAGTCCTGATGATTTGTACTTTTAATGCCATGAAGGAGTGCTGTCAGGGTTTCGTTACAGATGTTTTTTAATTGATAAACCCTTCACTAAAGACTGACATTTCGCTCCCCTGAACATCTCACATGGTTCAGTAATTGTTTAAATTATTCAGTCTTTCTAAAATGCTTCATTACAACTTTGGCTCGAGGGACACTGGAGTTGATCACAGCTGATTATGGGTGAAGACACACTCAAATTTCCACATACTGGCAATTTAGCTCCAGCAATTAAGCCTCAAATGCATTTTTGGACTGTGAAATAAGAGCTCCCTAAATAAAACACATGCATGCACTTGATTAATATGCAAAGTCCACACAGAGAGATGACGCAACGTACACTACACTATTGTGTGTCACAACAATCAGATCAGAGAAAAGATGTCTGAAGCCTTGTCTATCTGATTTGTTGTAACGCTTTCCCTGCACTTGAGATCTCACAACTGATTGGATATACTTGGAGAATCTCTATATAAAACCATTTATAAATATGCCTAAAAAAGCTCAAGTACAGTAATGATGACTAATCTGTGACGTAGACAAATTCACTGGTGATTACAGAAGTAGCATTCAGCTGCCTGGCATGAAAACTGCAATTTTCTTTTATCTTATTTTTTTCAAATAACCGAACACTGCACTCACTTCAAACAGGCATCCGCTTGTTGAGAGGTACAAGAGTCAAAGTGCCAAACACTGCAGCCTCTCATTGATCAGTGAGTGGCACCTAATTGCAGCAGTGTGAAATCGATTGAATGATTTAAATGATCACAGATTATTCTCCTGTAAAAAAAAATGTCTTCTAATATGTTTGACGTGGGTGAGTTGAGGGTGCACGAAAAACAACAAATCAACTCTCACATATCAACCTCTGCACAACTCCACTCTGGCGCCACGACATGCAGTTGAGTGATGGACTCATTTTCTCTCAGTTTCTGTTGCCACAGCAACCATACTACAAGGGGACGAGATTAACGAGGGCACCGGTGGTACGGCACTGAAGTGTGGGACACAGAGTTCTTTGGTTACAACACGTATGGTGGCGATAAGGGAGCGATATAGTGGAGTTAAAGGGAAAATCTCTCCGGAACCATAACAGAGAGCTTGCAATGCATTACATCTTAATATCATATTGTTAAAGGATGACATTTGTTGTTTTTCAGTTGCAGATTAAAGCCAGAGTTTTAGGAAAACTGTCAAAATGAATTCAAAATAGTTGGGTTGAATTTAAAGCATTTCTACAGTACAATTACAAAAGAATGAAATGGAATACTCTTGATACAGTATATATAATCTTCAAAATGCAAAGTAAATTCATTAATAAATATATCTAACTAATTAGCTTTGCCTTGATGCCATCTTTATACATTCCTATAGATGAAAACTAAAATAAGAAGGATGGTGACGTGCTCTCTGACGCATTTGCAAAGTTGTATTACTGGCTGTTGCTGACAATAATAACTTCTCTGTTGACATTCACGTAGTCCCGTTCTCCTTGGCATTGTAAACAGCAGAGTGTGGGAGGATGAAAGCCCCCTGAGAGCAAAGGGACCTCATCATTAAACTATTTTCAGTAATACAAGCTAATTCTAGATTTTGTGGACAATGGATAAGTTCCCCATTTTATAAGCTTAGTCAGAATAATGATCTGTGGTTTTAATTCGTAGTTGTTTCTCCGGGGGATGTAAAGAAAAATGAAAGGAAGTACAGTCAAAAAAAAAAAAATGAAGTGGAAAAAGCATGGGGTCAGGAAAAACTGAGTGGAGAATTGATGGAGCTTATGGGTGCAGCCCTGCAGCCACTCCGCTCGACTCATGTTGGAGGTTTCCAGCTGGTCCAGTCGTGATCAGACTATGTGATTGCCATCAGAGGGTAGAAGGGATTTGGGATGGGGCCCGGAAAGGGAATGGAAATGGTGATCTCAGGGAAAAGTCGTGGATTTTTTTGTTTAAAACTGCGTACTCATCACACGGACACGGGGCAACTGAAAGTCCCGCAGTTGATCCGAGGGACATTATGGAAAATGCCTGGCCGAAAGAAGTAAAAGCAAAGGGTTGAACCAGACAAGCTGGTAAACAAGATGTCCCAGGGAGCACAGGTGGCAGGGGCTTTTTTTTTTTTTTCCACTCTGCAGACTTACATCAGCCTGCCTCTAACTGCTTCAGGTTTCCTGGTTGCCTCCAGTCCCCAAAAGACTTGCTTCAGTCCCAATAGACTATACTCGTGATTGCCTGAGTGAAAAGCTGCATGATGACTGCAGTGTGGATGTTTTCGAACGGAAAAGGTGGACACAACGCCAAAGTCCCAGGTGAAAAAGCAATGCTGTGTAAAATTAGGCCACAGAACCACCATCAACACACACATTCCTAATGTAACCTTGTTTTGATAGGGCTGCAGTGGTTTGCAGGGGTACATTTTCTACTTGAAACAGTTAATTTACATGAGATTTCTAGGTGCAACACAGTTTAGCCTCTCTTTAGAATAAAAGCCCTGGTCCCAGAGGGCTCTCATGTGATGCAGATGTGTGAAAAATCAATCAGCGTGACCCTGCTTGAGCTAGAGTGCCTACAGCCTGAGACCCCCGTTTCACACTGTTCTTCACGCTTTCTCTTTATTCTCAAACTGCTTATGAGGAATTCTCTTCCCCCTCTGTACAATCTGAAATCAGAAATGATGGGGGGGGGTTGCAGATGGGCCTCGTAAGACACTGCTCATTTCCCTGGCTCCACAGAAAGCCACACCTCCACTCTCTCTAACTAGCTGTGAGTCAAAGGCAGGCGAGTGGGAAAGCAGGTGCATTTCTTAAGATGGTTCGCTAATTAAGTCGCCTGAGAGCGGCGGGCGCTCAGCAGGGAGCGCTCCAGGTGACTGTGGGCTTTCAGCACTGCAGAGGACCAAAAAGGTTAGAGCAAGGTTAAAGGAAAAGACTCAGACGATGGAGTTCAAATTGAGAGCAATTACGTTTTTTTTGTTTGCACCCTGGAGACAATCTAGACATATCTGACCTTGATAATATTGAAATATAATTCTCAAGCTTAATTGCCTCAGAGGAATATGCTGAGGGGAATATGCTTGTTTGTGTTACTGTAAATAAAGACAGAGACAAAATGCTCCGTGCCAAAACAATAACACTGCTAACCAGTGTTTTTCTGATCCTTGCAAACTAACAGACTTGTTCTCCTGAACAAATACATTAAAAAAAAAAGCAAAGTATATAAAGACAGGTTGTGTGTTGCAGGGAGGTTATGTGCCCGGTTACTTCTTGGCTAGAAGGAAGCTGAAACTTTTTGTGCTTCATCTGCTGGCTGAGAAAGTCACTGTGTCGGCCAAGGAGCAGTTCCAGCATTTAACTTTCAAAGCTGCAGGTTTTTCTGCACTTTGGTTCATGTGCAAATTATACAAACAACATAAACTGTGATATTTGGTGAGGTGCGCGTTTAATTACTTTGCTACTTCTCTGTGTGTATAACAAGGTTGTTGAACTCATTCAGGGGAAACATGACGCTCCTTTTGAGCTCAATAACCTACAATTAACAGCAAATCCCAAACCCTTATTTATTTTAGTGCAAATAACTACATTACATTTTTGAAAGTTAACATGGAATGCATTTTTACAAAACATATTGTAAACAGCCTGAAATTGAGCTTGGACAATTTAGGAATAATAATATGTTTCGTTTTAAGAAATTGCAGAAGTCTTGTTTGTAGTTGTTACTGTTTGTGAAGGTCATCGTGCGGGCCAGATGGGACCTTCTGGTGGGCCAATATTGGCCAGTGGGTCATATGTTTGATACAGAGGGGTATGCACTGATGTTCTCCATCTGACTCTCCTTCTCAGTGTCTAAAAAGCTTTCCCAAAAAATGTCCCCCTAAAACACGATGTTCGATGTTTGATATTTGTAGTGCTAAAATTTACATTAAACTTTGTAGAAAATGTAAACACATTCATTTCATTCTTCACAACACTTGACATCAAGTCTGATTCCCAAACTCTAATCCAGTGTTTTTGATTCAGACAGGCAGTACGTTTCTGTTATGTTGTGATCCTTATTTTTATAAAAATTCTCGTTAAATAGGATTTTTTTGAAGTTACTTGTTTATTACCTAGTTTCTTACTTATTTTGGGTTGGATGTTAAGGTTCCGATATGGTTGATGCCATTCGGTGGAAAAACAAAAACAATGGAAATGACAAAATGATCCATTTGTGATGAGATTTTTTCATTTTTCATCTCATTTCATTCTGAAATACTTGATCAATAAAACTTGATATAATATTCTTGTTATATTCTATATAAACATTCAAAATCTGCACACAATCATGCCTTTAATAACAATGGTCCCCGTAGACCACGTACTGTAGCTTCCTGCTTGTTGAGTCTTATTTCCACTAAACTCTGTAAAGCTGATTGCTGAATCTAAACTGTTTCAATAAAATAGATCTGTTCCCTTGAGGTGGAGAAAGTAATTTTGGGAGATGGAGAAAATCCATGCATGTTGAGGAACACTTCACCATCGCACAACCCCAGAATACCAGGGTGTAATCTGACAATATATTGGATACATTTCCACTTTAATGGTGCATCAGAGCCTCGGCAGGGAGGTGAATTCACAAAGCAGCAAATACAGAGCTGCTGCTTTCCACACAGATCTGAGTGAACCTCCCCCCAGGACGTGTGTGACAGGAGACTGTATAGCATGTATAATTGAACAGCTATAGACACATCAATGTATCCCAGAAGCAGCAGCTCAAAGATTAAAAAGATGAATGGCAGCAGAGATAATCTCACTATTCCTGCGAGACAAGCTGATGTAACAGGTTGTCAAAATGACAGGGTTCATGAGAAGAAAGGAAAAAGGATTACATCCTAATGTGGGATTTTTATTGGACTGCTGTAAAAAAAAAAAAAAAAGTGACTTCCATGATCCACACTATGAAATGATTGTAGTTGAATAAGACTTTTGGCAGCGTTCGTCTTTTTTCTTCTAGGGCAGGCTGAGCAGAATCGGACACCACTGAGTGACAACCTCCGACACTTTTTACAGATACAACACCACCTCACTGCTTTGTTGTCAATTTTTCTATGTGATCTGTCATGACAAAATCCACACTCCACAAAGGAGCTATGATAACAGAAGTTCATAGGCACAACTCCACCTACGAGTGACTTTTATATTTATGACATTTTTCTAAAGAAAAAAGATTTCACTGTAATGTCATCACAGTGCGAGGTCTATGAGAGTAGCATGATCAAAAGTGATGGTGAAAAATCTCATGTGCCTGTGTGCTTGGCCGAAACCTGAAATCCCAAAACTATAAACAAAGTTGGCTCATGTGATTTACACCTCATTACTCCTGTGAAGTCGAGCTTCACAAAATCAAGCAGCCATGTAAGCCTAAAGCCCACGACACACTGTGCAATTTTAACAATCTTATAAGCTCACAGCTAGCTGCACTGTACGACATGAATCTAATAAACTTTGGGTACAACATGAAGTTTGCTGTACCGACATTGTATGTGAGTCACAGTGATTGCATCAGAATGAAATATAATGTGCGTGCACCATCCATTCACGGAAAAGAGACTTCCAAAATATGAACGGAGGCCTCGTCCATTTATGTGTTTGGGGAGAAATCTCTTTATTCTCAAACTGCCTATTAGAGGGTTGAGGATTTGTGGGTTACAAGGAGAATGGGAACTTAGAGATGCACATTATTGTATGAAATTGTATTTTATACAACAAAATTGATTAAGTGATTTATCAAATCATTCATTCTGAAGAAGATCAGGCCACAGAACAAGAAACTTTGATTAAAAAATATGAAGGACTGTTGTTTCATCAGTGGAAAGTATTTGTGCTCCGATCGATCAGCCACCAATAGTTATCGGCTGATCTCCGTGGAAAAGCATGTGATTGGCGTTTGCCAATCAATGCCTTTCATTGCCGATCACAAGAACAGATCACCTGTAGCTCATATGTGCAGCAGCAGAGGCTGTGTCCTTCACACTGCACAGGCACGCAGCGGCAAACCCCAACAACAAACACGTCTGCCGTGTGGAACTTTTATAAGATCTGTGAAAGTGATGTTAAGTTTGCATCCCGCAATATGTGCAACTAAAATACCATGCGGGGGAAGCACGTTAAAAGGCTTCAACACAACAAACTTGATCCAACATTTGAAGAACAAACACTTCATGGAATATGGTGAGTTTTCGAGGCTCACAGCAGACAATGAAAAAACGACAACAACACACATTGACCAGCCTTTCTCAGCCGACAACTCATGTTACCGGGACATAAATACCTGTCTGTCTGCACTGTTGAATAATTTTATGTTAAATCTTTCCATGTATTCTGTTATTTTCAGTCACCATTTAGAGACACACAGAGACAATATAAACTGCAGCCCTCAGAGTGCATTGTTTGAATTAGTGTTGGTTTTTTCATGAACCTGGAGGAAGAACTGACTGAAGCTTGAAACTGGAGGGGGCTGAGCAGAGAGGACAGTCAGTGGTCAGGGGTCATGGCAGGCGGACCACAGGGAGGTACCGGATGGGAGAAACCCGCCTCTGGAGTTTTAAGCTCTGTGTCTTTCTGTAAACTTCCTCTTTCATCACCTTAAGTGTTGGAGAGCACTGGCTATTCCTGCGTGAATCTGCTATGTGACAAGAATGCTTTGTTAATTAAATAATTGTTAAATTCTTAACTATCTCTGTTGTTCTTAGTCAGCCACAGTTTTGAACATGCAGAAAAGTTTCATTCTTTAAAATCCAACGGCACGCTGCACAAGTGTGGAGAGTAAGCACCTATTCAGTGATGCGTCTAACATTGTGGATTGTGGCAGTAGCACGTGCCAGCCCCGGGTTCACCCACAGATGTGCGGAGTCAGACTGTACGGTAACCATTCTTTATTTAATTAAATCAAATATCGCGAAACTCAAAAACACACCACAGACAAAGACTTTCCAGCCGTGTGTGCCTGCCTCCCGCCTGTCACCCCGTGTGTCTGTGCGGCTCCTCTTTTATGGGCAGAGCAAGTGATTCTCATCAGGGGCTTAATCACCTCTCTGCCACATGGATGAACACAGGAATAGACTTATGACTGAAAAAGCAGAGATGTTCCTCTTTATTTAAAATAATCTTCCCACAATGCTTCTCAACAAGTCAGACATTTAGCATGTGCAAATGCTGTTTAACATATTTTTCCTGTTCAAAGCGGAGGAACTTCAAGTTCACTTGTGCTATTTTTTCCTGTTTCAAAGTATTTATAAGACCACATTTATGTTGTTGCTTAGGTGACAAACGGGCGAGTTTATTTTACATGTGAAGCAACAGACCCATTATATTATTTTATTCATAAGTTATAAGAAAGGTAAGCACTAAGTTATTTTTTTCTTCGACAATGTAGAACAGAGTTTGCTAAGCCATGCTCTCAGGTATTTTTCATTTAATAACTTATGATAGTTAATATGAATGCAACCTGCAATTGACTTTGAATGTATCTTTTGTTACTTGACATTATGTGATTTAGGCAGTGTTGAGAGATATATTGCCTTTTATTTCTTTTATTTTCTGCCCTATTTAGCCTGTTGAGAGCCTTAATGTTTACAGTTTGAAAGATTGTGTTACTGATGGCAGGTAATTTTAAGTGTTTTTCAGTTGTCCTTTGACTGAATAGTTGCTGCATTGTGCCTGCAATGTGTTTGTATAATTTCTCTTAAAAAAGTAAAAACATGCTTTTCTCTAATTTAGGGTGATTTTATGGTTCATTTTTTCCTAAATCATTAAGCTAGTAGCACTCATCATAACTACATTGAACATTTACAGCCAGTCCCTGTGATCGGTATCGATGATCGGCAGCATAGAATCTGATCGGAGCATCCATTGTGGAGGGTTCTCATGATTATACTCTGGTACAAGTTTACAAGAATTACATGAATGTGTATCATATTCACCCTCTTCACTATCTGACTCATGTGCTGGCACAGTATTTCACAGTGCTTGCCCTGCTCTGATGCAGGTTGTCAACAAGGGGTCCAGGAGAGGTGCCAGGGATCAGAGGGAGGGGCAAAGATTTTGTTTGCTCTGTCAAAATTGGATTTGCACATGTCAAAGAAAACTATAATATCACACTTTCTGGAATTTAGAGCAGACCTGGAGAAGAAACTGTGGAGTATTTTATTTTGAAGGTTTCTGCTTTCTTGTGATTGTGAGAGCGGGTATGTTTTAGCACATGGAAGATCAGAGAAGGGGTCCAAAGCCTTCTCTTATAAGGAAAATGAGGGTTTCAAGTAACAAAGAGGGCTTCTGGGATTTAAAGAAAAAATTTAATTAAATTGAAAAAAAAAAAAAAAAACAGGCTCCAACACACCTGATTTTATTGCACTGATGTAAAACTGCATGGTAAGGCTCCATGTCAGCAGGATTGACTGACACCAGCTATGATTCCGTACGTAGTGATGATCCATGTTGTTAGTAACATCAAGTCAGTCTTGATTTAGTATTTCATTTGTATTTAAAGATACTAGTACACTTGTACATCTAATAGAAGATGGTAACACATTGATAGGCATCATTAATCCGCTTCATTTCTCTTGTAATTCTAAAATGTTACGCCTAACACAGTTAATTTCTGTGAACACGGGCACGTTCCTCTCCATTAACCAAACCAGCGGACATACTTCATTCCTCAAAGACTCACTGTCTTAAAACAGTTTAAGAGGAAACCTGTGCTCCTTCATTATGATGCAAAGTTATGCAGCAAGGTGCCTGAAAATCTAATCAGACCGTCAAGCCAACCGAAGGAAGCTGTAGGGAAAGTAGGGAGCTCGTATCATTAACTGTTGTTCTGAGAATCGCATGTCACCGTGATGGCTGGACAAAAAAACAGAAAAGATCAGGACGACCGATTGATGATCACATTTCATTTTGATGCCATGAGAAACAATGTTACTCATACTTGCAGGTGAGTTTTATTTTTCTTATAAAGTCATTAAAATGACTCCCCCCGCATTTATAGTCTTATCTGTTAGGTTTGTGACAAAACAAGGCTGCTTCATTCAGTTGACATGATAATACCAGCACAAATCGGACCGATTCTCACTGAGCATTTCTTCAGATGAACCAGCGCAGGAAAAGATCAAGGGAAATGGAGATGACATCTTTGGAGCCTAATAGTCCGCAGTGTGAGGGGAGGAGGAGGAGGAGGCTGGAGTGAACACGAGGACAGAGAACATGTACATTCAGTCTGTACCATAACACCCACCACTGTGTGTGTGTGTGTGTGTGTGTGTGTGTGTGTGTGTGTGTGTGCACGGCTGTGAATAGACTCCCTATTGAGACATCAAGCTGTTATTTGAGCATCCTCTCAAGTCACCACGCCACGACGGAGACAAAATGTCATGTCAGAGCAAAACATTTGCTGGCCACTGCTCATCCTCGGCACAATTGGCCCGAGAGAAAGAACGAAGCACACATCTGTGTCACTGCACACGCGCAGCCGTGTACGTGCAGTCAGTTGTACAGCAGGACACCTGGTGGGTCTACAGTAAGTGGCTTTGTGCATATAGGTGAAAGCAGGGAGGAAGAAAGTCGGACGTAAAGCCATAACAATTACAAATTAACTGCATCTTCCTGGTGGGAATTTGTCTTTTTAGCTGCTTTCAACACATCCTGACTTTGAACTTTACATGAAATTAAGACAACAATTACTACTGACTTGATACAGTATTCATATTTTTGTTACTCTGATCACTGCATTCAGGTACTCATGAATCTCATTAAATGTACAAAATTGGTTCTATGTTGCCAGAAGTACAAGTGAATCGTCACCAATATCACATTCAGATGTCTTTGTGAGTAAGCATATGACACCACGATGAGCCAATATATGAAACAATCTGCTTGCACTCTTAGTTTATCCAGTTAAACTGCATCTCACTGTGTTCATGTCAGACTGATGCATCTTCAAGACAGCTGAGCCAACAGCCTCCCCTGACAATCACTAAAAGTACAGTTCAGCTAATGAATGAGATTGACAAGTGTCTGTATTAATTCCACAGTTAAGAATTGTTGATAGTAATGCAATCTCTGAGTTTGAGACTGCAGGGTGGTGTAGAGATAATACTCACCTCACAATTTATAACCAGTTGGCTTTTTTTTTTTTTTTTAATTTCCTTTCATGCTCGGAAAATATTTGTTTAAGGTTCATTGGTGACCGTAATAGATGGTTGTTTGTTTTACACTACTGTGTACAACGCTTGGTGTTTCAGTCTTTAAACATTTAAAGGATCATGTTGTAGCATTTTGATAGTACATCACTTTGACATAGAGAAGCTGCTGTGTTCACAGTTTGGATTTTCTGATTCAAGCCTCGTCATACTGAGATCATGCTGGAAAATTAAAATAGATTCAAATCAAGGTTCATTTTAAAAAAGCAGCTTATGATCCCGCAAATGGACAGATAGCATTTAAAAACTGCCAAATGTGTAGCACAAAAAGTCAGGACTTTTTGAAATGTAATAATGCTGCATTAAAAGGGATAAAAATAAACTTGTACAATACAGGAAATCACATGATCGAAACAAACAAATGCACATTCGTGAGTTTGGACAGTCTCGTCATTGTGAATACAGCAAGTTTTCACAGTATTCAGTGTGTGTACAACCGGCAATTGTGGCAGTTTTTCGAGCTCCGCCGGAACAAAAATTTATACGCATTTTTCTTGAGCTGGACTCAATGATCTAAGATTTTTTTCTATGAACACAAAAGGCCTATTTCTTGACAATGTTGTTCACAAATGTGTCTAAATCTATGCTAGTGAGATAGTCTCACAGGAGTGGAATATCAAGATGCTGAGTAGACAGCAGGATTATTGCACAGGTGTGCATACCGTGTTCCAATGATTCTTTCTGGTCAAGGTATAAATATTTTTGTCTTGGTTTTTAAAGCAACAGCGGAGAAGCTTCGGGGTGAAAAAAAAAAGATCACGAGACCATGAAATATAGATAACGCCACAGAGTGAGCAGAGGGAGAAAAAAATATGAGTAAAATCAAGAAAACTAAATTTTAAAATAACTTCATCAGAAGATTCATCTTTGAAGTCTTTTTACATCCGCATAACGCCCCAAGAAGAACGGAAAGGATACCTCGCAGACACCCATTAAATGCACTTATCACCATTTTTGCCCCCCACCAGAATCCACTGGGTGCTGAGAAATAAATCCATTATTCAGTCAGACTTTTCAAGTGGTAGATGGGCAATTCAGGTTTGAACAAATCATCCAAGCTCTCACTGAGGGCCTTTATGTTGTCCTGTTACCTGAATTATTCATAGCAGAGCAGAAATATGAACCTGAAATAGCCAGCTGTTGAAAACCCAAGCTGGGTGTCGAGGCAGAAATGGGTGGGGGGAGAAGACGGAGCAAAAAGTTAAGGATGTGTGTTTTGTGTTCTTGATGACAGTTGTGGAATGCAAAAGCGAAAACTGATGAGGTTAGTTAACTGCACAAGGAGGCAATTAGAAGAAGGTTAATCTATTTGGCGAACAAGCAGCAAGAAGATACAATCACACACACACACACACACACACACACACAAAACACAAACACACACACACACACGCACTGTCTGTTTCCTTCGTTCTCATGCATACACACTGATACAGAGTGCAGATCAGGGCACATTGAT
>OMNM01064308.1:0-19621 GCA_900302745.1 Parablennius parvicornis | reverse complement strand
TTCTACACTGGCAGCATTGGATTTCGTCTCTATATTGGCTGAAAGCATCAACAAGGGGGAACATGTTTCAGCCCAGTGTGTGACATGTGTGTGTCTTTGTGTTAAAATGTTATGTTTGTATTGGAAATAAGGAACTAATCTCATCAGTTGAGTCATTCACAGCACAGTCTTATGACAGAGCAAACAATGACACAGATGCTTCACCCAACACTGACATTTTTACTCATTCTACATAATTCAGGGAGAGCGATGCCTTTGAGCCGTTTTAAGTTTTTCGATGCAGTGAAGCACTTGAAGTTCTGTGGTTTTGTACCACCTAAAAAATGACACGTTTGCCATTTTAGTGACAAAAGTAAGGTAAACTCTGTCCGTTGGTCAAACATCAGCACAGTAAAATTCCAAGTTGGATGAACGAGCTGCAGCGTTAAGGATGGCTTAGTTCCCTCCCACTAGCTGGAATTCACATCCGCCTATTAGTGGGCCTTCACCATTTCTCAAAAGCATGTTCTCTGCAGATTAAGTGGTGCAGAAATGTGGAGCTCAGCTCTGTCCATAAGACAACACTGGCGTCTTTGTTCCAGTCCTCCTCACTCTTATCTCTGTGAGATGAAGACTGACGCCTCTTTCTCTTGGAAGTATGTCCCGTATAGTCATTTCATTTTGAGCAGAGGCTTTAATAAGATGTCAGAAGTCTGTTCTTGTCAAGTGTTTTCTGTCTTGTTCTAAGCTTCTCACACAAAAATGGTGTCAAAGACAATTAAAGCACTATGAGTTGATAAAACAAAACAAGCCTGTTTAGTTTGTAAGGCCCTTTTTTGATGTCATTGTGTAAGAAATAACCTTTTATTCATTATTTGAAGAAAAAGACGTTTGAAGTCTCTGAGCTATCTATAGATAATATCATATTCACTTAGTGCCATTTGGGAATTTGTTATGTATTTGTTTGCTTGCATTCTTATTGAAATAATTTCTGTCATCCCAATGATACACTCCAGTGCATTAGCACAATGAAAAATCAACAAATTAGAGGGTACGGTTGGTTTGTTTTGATAGAATACGTGTTTTAAAAATTGTTCAATGTTTCGAATTGCTCACACTGGGATTGAAGTAACTCATCCACAACAGAAATCTTGAATAATGTGTTTTTCCTTTTGCAGACTGAGAGAGAAAAAGATGTCAGTGGGACATGGAAGAAGAAGAACGGGCTTATCCAAAGGGAGAGGCCAGCTGGCAGCGAGTCGCCTCAGCAGGTAGACGGTCTCTTCCACTACATGAATAATAGTTGTGACACACACACATACACAGTGCCACAGCTTCAGTGCAGTGAGTGTGTATATGTCACTGACATTCTGTTGTAAAATGCACTTCAGTGCCTGCACTCTGAAGCTGTCATCAATAATGTATTCCTCAGACGGTTGGTATGAATTAAAGCTTGCAGGTGACTGTAACTGATTCCATGTCTCAAGTGTATCTGCTTTGGGCTGAGGAAGACGTGCATATTCACTCATATAACAAGCCATTGTTTTGCTTTTTTTTCTATGGAGCAGAATATAGCCAACACAATGGTAGTTGACATATTCTCTCAGACAAACTATACATTTTCAGATCTGATCAGAAGTAAATTACAAAGTAAAATTACAATACTGGATTAACCGTCCATCTTCTGTACTTTGTTTATCCAGATGAGCTTCAGTCAACAGCATGATGGGCCAAACAAAGAAAGATTATTATACACATAAACAAAGACGTATTCACGGCTTGTGCTCGACAGCCTTTTGAAAACTAATAATTTAACAAGTGAACTCTGTTTAAATGTGATCTTTTTTTAGTATTTTACAGCAGAGTTGATGTTATGTTGAAGTGTAGCTGAGCTGTCAATACTCTATAGGTTGATTAAATATGTGAATCACTCATTAGGATGAGCTGAAGTTACATCAGATAGTTATAAGAAAATGATCGATTATCCGGTCAGTGACAAGAAGCAGCAACAAAGCAGCTAATTTACCAGAATGTAGATTTATAATATTAAGGTATTATTAACTTCAGGCCAATGGATCACGTGCACTGTGGATGCAGGATATTAACTTTACTTGCAGTCAGACATCTTTCATGTTGCTGTGACGAAAACTGAAGCCAAAATTAATGAGGAATTTGATGAAGTTGTAATAAAGCTGCTAGCGAACAGCTGCATACTGTGAAAAGGCTCCAACAATTACAAAAATAACAAATAATCAGGTAATTACAACTTCAGCAAATTTAACTGTTAATACTTTTGTAATAGTAAATAGTTCATAAGGTTTTGCAACCAAACAGTGCACCGTACTGTCACATACCTTTATTGTCTTTTTGACACTTTTCACATACATGGTCAATTTAGATGAATGATAGATTGCCAAGTTAAATTAAAATTAGTATGAAAACTGTTCTATATAATGTGGTTAAATATACACATCTTGTGTTTTGGCTTCTGAGAAAGTAAACCAAGAAAGTTACATTGCCATTTGTATTTATTTGACATGCTTTAATTACCACAATGAATATACTTAAAAAAAAAAAGCAAATTATTTATGGTTTTAAGGATATAATGCCCATGAGCTGGAGCCCTGTAAGGAATTTCTCTCAAATCCAAATAAAAGGTTAACTTCTGAAATATTCAGAGAAATTTGATACCAGAGCTACAGCTCTGTAATTTATCTGTGCCCATGAATACAATTATCATTTGTTATTTAGTTATTGCATTCTTTGAAGTGCCACACGGCTCCTTTACTGGTGTGCATCTGTTCTCACTGGCTGATAGAGGTACAATAGCCAGAAACGGCAGCAGCTCATGTACCAGGTTGCAGAAACATGACACCTCCGGTGCACTCTGCACCTTTTTTAGCTGTTCGTTCTCAGCCAGCTTCCAGTTTCCAGTGCTCAGCAACAGCGGCCCTGGAAATACCTGAACAAGCCTGCATATTCAGACATGTACGTCTGCACACTAACACATGCAGTACACCTGCAAGTGTGCATGTGTGCACACATTTAAGAGGACACATTGAAAGTATAAGTCGGGCTCAGCAGCGGGCGGCTATAGAAACCTGACCGGGGCGATCCTGTCTCCCTCAGCACCACAGAGACATGACCAATGGGGTGCCAGAGACCTCGTTGCAGCATCATGGGCCCAAAGTGTATGGTGTGGTGCAGAGGACAGGCTCAAACAGACATCAAGAGGTGATGGCGCGACAGTGGACAGTCGATCATCTACAGGATGAGATGAAGTATATCAAGGAGGTGAGTGAAGACCGACACAGTGAACAAACTATGATGTCATGCATGTTGTTTACCAAATATCTACATGATCTCCATCTCCAAATCTAGGTGAGAGACTCTCTTGAGAAGGTGAGAGAGCGGATGTATGGGCAGTTTGGAGGAATGCAGCAATCAATGCAGAAGCTTTCACAGGAAATTAGGGTAATTAATTATGTAATAACATGTGACTGGTGGCTCAGAAATTGCTCATCAATTTCCCACCTGTAAAGTAGTGAAATCACATGAAAATTCCTTTTGTTTCTTCAGGCTGCCAACACACATCGAAGGAGTCTGGAGTCAGAGGTGAAGGTCCGGACTGCCGCCATGGAAAGCTTCGATCAGATGAACAGCTCCCTCATATCAGCAAACATTGGCCTGCAGGTATAACAAATCAAAACTGTCACATCAAACGTTTACTTTATAGGTCAACCTTTTTTGTCTTTCTTTGCAGAAATCTCTTCTGGAGAACTGTCAAGGCCGAGTGGACACAAAAGAGGAGGTGAAGAGTTTGCGGAGCACCTACGAGAAGGCACAAGAACAACTCAGAGACAAGGAGCGGGAGCTTGCAGCAGCACAGGCTGAAAACCAAACTCTGAGATTGCAGGTATCACTGCACTCGCACATACACTCATTGTAATGGAATGCCATCTTACTGTACTCATCCACATAAACTGAGACATGTCTATAGATCTCAAATTTTTACTATGTCAGTGTCTGCTCTATCACATTCAGCCACTGGTCGAATAGGCAATGTATTGATTGTACACACATTCAAAGTCAAGGATATGTGTATTTTTTCAGGTCAAACTATTTCCTCACACTTAATCTCAAAAACATCAGATTTCACAAAGTTGTAGGTATGTGCTTAAAATGAATATCATTCAGTTCTCTTCTGAAGGTTTGCTTGTGAAAAGTGTGATCAAAGGCTAAAGTGGAAATGTGAGATTACAGATATCAAACAAAGGCAAATACAAGAGCTTTTCACATGTGGAAGTTATTCACCACCTGACACCTCAGCAGTTTTCAATATGGCAGCAGGTTACACTAAAAGTAAACATTAAGTATCATAGAAGTTCTGAGAAATTCTTCTCTCGTCTGTATGGTGATAAAATAGTGGCTTGCACATTGTTGTGAGTAGCACTCTTGCCTCATGGCAAGAATGTCCTTGGTTTGAGTCCACAGTGACTGGTGGAGGCCTTTCTATGTGGTGAATTGGTAACTCTAAATAACCCAGAAGTGTGTATGTGAAAGAATGTGGTTGTGTTTCTGTGTGTATTCCCTGAGCGTGCCACAATCCGAATTACAAAAGGTGATATAAAAACTTGATGGATGATCGTTGTGTGTGAGGGACAAAATAGCTTAACGTTCCAAGAAAGGAATAAGAAAAGGAAAAACTTTACATGAAGATGTATACATCAATATAGAAGACCTACTGGTATGTCATTGCAACTCAGGAACACATCAGCTGGATATGCATCTTCTATTCTTGCATCAATCTGGTGTAATCAGCTGAGTGCAACCCTCATTTCTGCTGTGCTGTGGATTATCCAGGTGGAGTCTTCACAGGAGGCCAACACTCAGGCACTGCATGACCTCTCAGCAAAGCTGCAGAGGGAGTACGAGAAAAAGCTGCAAGAGGAACAGCAGAAACACAGGGAGGAGATCGAAACCCTACAGGTCTGCATTTTTCAGCTCTTATTCACCAATAAAACACTGGCAGTTTCTGTTGACAGTGGAAACTGAAGCTCCTGTGTCACAACAGAACAGACCAATGACTATCAGTCATGACACATCAAATAGTTGAGGTTTGATAAACTAAACCGCAGCTAAACATCTGTCAAGATTAGACTGACAGAATTATTTCTGTTCACGCAGGCCCAGCTTGACGAGTACATCAGGCGACTAGAGGAAGCAGAGAGAAAGATCAAGATTGCAGAGGCCAAGATAGCAGAGAGAGATCAGAGGATCATTGAAGTGGAACGTCTTCTGGACTGTATGGGAAAAGTAAGTCATACTTCAATGTGAAATGTGTCTCAGCTAACTTCATCGTTTTGACATCGTAACATAGTAACTGTGGTACCATGACATAAAACAACCTGTCGTATGAATCACTGTACATTTCAATCAGGTATTATGATTGCATGGTTATAGCAGACTTGTCGGTAGAAAAACAAACACAGTATATTTGATTTAATAAATTAGGATTAATTCCATTACTTTAGCTGAAATTACAATGGTAATTTGTAAAAGAATGTAAAGTTCTGTTGTGAGAACTTTTTGATTGTGAGTTGTTATTTTCCTCCCGTCACTGAGAAACAAAAGTCAGACTGATATGACTTGATATGATTTTCCACAGGAAAAGAGTCAACTCCAGAAAAAACTGCATGAATCTGAACAGCGCCTTCGCTTGCTGGAGCTGACGGATAAAACTGATCAAACGGTGGCCCAAAGGTACAAATCAGGATCCAGGAAAACAAACATCAGTTTGCCAAACAACATTATATTTAGTCTCAGTTAGAGAAAATTCTACTGGGTCACCATGGGCAACACAAATGACCCTTTTGCACATAAACCCTTTATGCAATAAGGTGTCAGTTAATGCCCTCTGTGTCGGTTTCCCACTATGTGCCTTTCTATGATGAAGTGTTTTTTTTGTTTGTTTGTTTTTTTGTCAAACTGCTTCAACATTTTAATCAAACTAAAATAAGTTTATTGTTTCACACTTTGATCGGGGCGCTGCTGTGTTTTTTTTTTTTTGTTTGTTTGTTTTTTTTCTCTATGTACACATGGTGGGGTTGTATTTAGGTCCAAAGAGCTGCAGAGTGAAACGGTCGACCTCCGTGAAAGGATCAAGCACCTGAACGACATGGTGTTCTGCCAGCAGAGGAAAGTGAAAGGAATGATCGAGGAGGTGAGCAGGATTCGTTTCTCCAGCTCCTATGTTCTGTGTTTGGACAACAGGAGTGGCTGACATACTGTACACGCATTAGCTCAGGACATTTGTTTGCTGTGGAGGTCCAGAGCCGCGTCTCCAAGGAATATAAACCTTCATCTAGCCTAAGGTCAATAAAGTGTGGAGTGTCATGGCAGCCTCCCGATTATGAGCCAGACCATTATTTGTAATTTTCATACAAATTCTGTTATTGGTCTCAGCTAAACTTAAAAATGTCTGCTTTAAAGAAAACATACAAGCTGGAAACAAGTCACCTGAAACAAGTCGTATTATCTGCCAAGAGAACAAGAACATTTTCATATCTGTATTCTTAAAAACAAAAGCCCAGTTTCAACAACTAAAATATCTTACAAACTACTGTGTAAAGGTTAAAATGAAATATGTTCATCATGATACAAAAAAGTAATAAGATAGAGGTAAATGTGCCACCCTCTTGAAATGGTACATTTATTGCTTCACTTCAACTATGATTTTGTCCTGACACAAACTGTAAACTGAAGGCTTTTTTGAATTTGAAAGAATCATTGCTTACATTTTGCAACAAATATTTGCTCTTGCTATACAAATGAACACATTTTCATCCAAAGTGATTGCAGATACATTGCAGACGTAAGTGTGTTATTGTGATTTTTATCAAATACAAAATGCCAAATAAATGACTAGTAGAGAAATCACATGCCAAATTACTTGTAACCCCATCACCTTTAACACAAACACAGCTGAGAATACAAACAGTAAAACCTGATTCCCAATTAGCAAGCATAGCATATAGTAGATTTCCCGTTCAGACTTTCTAACCTGACCAACTGACCTGAACTTTGACACAGTGAATATTTATCAACTGCTGCCTATCAATGTGAAGGACCTACTTAAGAAAATTCACAGCCTTTCTTTCAACGTACCAAGGCGGTATATGGTAGAACCAAACCAACGCAGATAATTATTAATCAACTCATGAGAAAAAGGCTTTACTGTATGGACAATTAAAACTGTGCCTAGATCTCTGCAAACGATCAACTATTTCCTTCTTTGACAGCAACTCACTGTCTGAAAGCAGCTGAAGACGACAACATATCAAAGCTATGTGGTTTGAAACAATACAGAGGACACAGCCACAGAAATTCTGATCTTAAAAAAAATCTGTTTTTTACTTGCTAGTGATGATCAAAGACTAAATATTAATGGTTATGAGTATTTGAAGATCCATGGAGATAAAACCTCAGTTATTGGGTATTATAAGAGAAACGAAGGGCTAAAGCACCTGTTTATTAACATGGCTCGATGAGGTGAGAAATCTCAGATTTAACTTATCTGGTCTGATCTAGTTTTCAGTTCTTTCATCATATAGTTTAGATTTGTGTGCAGACATAGAATAGGAAAACAGCAATTTCAATAAGGAAACATCAACTAACTGAGTAAATGAGTAGTAAACATAAAATGCATTACTATGGATGCATAGTGAAACTATTTGTGATGCAAATGGTGATTAAATTGAGACTTTCCCCTTGTAGTCTGTGTTGAAATTTGGAGTTATAGTTAGGTTTGTATGAACTAATTACAAAATGACAAATTCTTACTATAATGCATCCCAATATTTGAATCACAATATTAAAAAAGTCAGATGGTTTTGGCCTTGGTGTTGTGCAGGTTCAAACTCTGCGAGGTCAAGTGGCTCAGAAGGACATGTTTATCTCAGAGCTGCTGGACAGGATTGCTATCGTGGAGTGTGAGGTAAGACAACCTTTCAACCCATATTTGCTCTGTGTTTTTGTCACCGCGTGGTGTGGTTATCTCCTGCATGGCTACAGATGTGTCACTGGGGTAAATGAGCACTGGAAATCCTGGACTTTCAGCAGCATCTATGTGGTTTTTTTTTTCTGTGTCACTGCACCTTCCATGTAAGCTTTCCCATGTAAAGTGGCAGCAGTCCTTTGCATGAAGCTGGCCTGACGGCGATCTTTTCCTCTTTTCCTTTTCCTAGAATAATGAATTAGAAGCCAAGCTGAAGTATTCTATGTCCACACAGAATAGGCCAAGAGATGTTTTGGACTCCAGGGAGATAGGAGTAGGCTGCGATCTGCTCCCAAGGTAGGAATCCATGTACTCTGTGTCACTGGTTTTGAGACGGTTCTTCATTTTAGAGGTGGTTTCTTACTCTTCTGTCTGACCTGCAGACTTGAAGCACAGAGGCATGATTCTGACTCTGCTATGAACGAAACAACTTATCTTCATCACACAAAATGCCCTCCATCTGACCCACTTCCATTACCAGTGAACCCTCCATCACCCACCCAACCCCTGCCTCCCATCCCTGCTTCACCCACTGACTCCTCCTCGTCTGAGGAACCTTCGTCACCTAAACAGCCCTCATCGCCCACACAGCCATCTTCATTCTCACAAAGGCCTTCCTTCTTCCAGCCTTCACCCCCTTCACCTACAATTCAGCACGCATCGTACTACTTAACCATGCCCACTCAACCGAGGACATTCAGATCTAACAACCCTCCACCCAGCAGGCTGGAGTCCAGTTTACTGAAGTACACTCCTGTTGAGTACAGCCGCTTCTTGGAGTCCAACCCCTCGGTACCGCCGACTGGGACCTTCCCCTACAGACCTCCTTCTGAGCCTGAAATCCCTGCGAGTCCTGCGCTGTCTGGAACGGACAAAGTGGATGCAAGAACAGACACAACGTCAAGTGCAGAGGAGTTGCCTTCTTCTCCATCCTCATCTCGAACAAGATCGAGAGCGCCACAGGTTTATTCACCGTTTATGAAACTTATGGAAAAAACAGCAAAGATTAACATAGAGTAATATAAGTTATAGTTTGAGAAGGTCAGAAACTAAGAATGAAAGAATGGACTAATACTCTCTTTAATACCGCAAAGCCTTATTATTTGACCAGCATACTGCAAAGAACGTCACCACAGCTCAGATTTTTCTTGCAATAATTGCAAGATTTTACTTCTAATCTCAGCAACCAAGTCATCAAACCCTGAAGGGTCACTATTCTGCAAGTTTTTACTGTTTTTTTTGTTCTAACATGTCAAAATCTATGACCTATGATCATTAAACTCTGGGAAAACCCTCATAAGGAGCCATTTGTCACAATGGTGTACTGGAACAGAAACCCATGTTGGACAGCATCTTTTCAGGATTCAACATTTGTGTCCTAAATATAACCCAACAAATCCATAAGACTGAGGCCAGTTGAGGGAGGAGCAAAGCAGCAAGCTGGTAGGTACAGCACATCAAATATAGACAAGCCGAAACGACTTGGCAGAAATATTGAAAACGAGTGAACAGTCAGCTTGTAGAGACAAAATTAACCAACACCATCTTAACCCTGGTTACGAAGTGTAAAACTGCAATTTAACACCAGCACATTGAATTTGGAACTTTTTGGAACTAGTCACTCCTTATAAGTGAAAGCATTGCCCACTCCAAAATCCCTAACTAAATGATGAAACCAAACATTTAAAATTTTAGTGTGGGAACAGAATGTAGGATGAAATATTTACTAAAGTACTGGTGGGTATTTACTAAATGCTTTTATATAAAAAGCAAACAACAAAACAGATTTTTGTTATGTCCAGCATCACTTAGCATTAAAATATCTGTAAGGTCCCCACAGTACAGTAGCTATAAAGGTAGAACTCATGAGGAGCATTCATTCTCCTTTTCAACTCTTGGCAATAAAAAAATATTTTCTAGAATGTTAAACTGTTGGTTTGGGGTCTAATTTTCATATATTATTGTTATTGGTAGTATAGATATTTTTTAAATATGCTGGTGAAGCTGACAAAGAGTTTTCTGTGGGTTTCCACCTGTGTTTGCATATAGCTCTGACGATAGGTTTGCTGGCTGTAAATAATGAGATCTGTAAAATATAAATACTGTATATATGTTTTTTAAAAACATACTGAAGGATCATAATGCTTTTGTTTACACTCAAAGTATCTACAGTATGCTCATTCAGCTATGAGTGGTTGGTCATAAAGGCTGACAAAACTATTGTGTATTTGCCTATCATTTTATATTTGCTCTGTACATATTAAATGAACATTTTATTATTTTCATGTAATGTAGATAATATTTATTAACATGCTCTGTGCCTTTGTGAAGAGCCTACTGTCTGATCCTGGTGATGGGAATGAATCTTGTTAAATTGGCAACAGGGTTTCACAAAATGAATTTCTGAGTTAATGATAAAACTGTTGTTTTGAAGTTATGAACTTTAATGAGTTGACTGCCATTCCTGAGCCACAGGCACAAGTATTATCAAGCTGCTGTCTGTACTGCCACAACTGTGTTTGAAAAAGCTTCATAATGTGCCTTTTCTTTAATGATACATATCACACTGATGATGAAAGGCCAGCTTATGGTTGGATAATAAAGACTACACTGTACAGCTATGATTTTGTCAATGGTTAAATATATATATAACAAATTATGACTCAAGAAGTTAGATACTGTTGTTTTATTTCTTTTTGTGAACTACCTAATTGTTATGATGGGCAACTATTAATTGCAACAGTCATACCTGCAAAAATGGTTGTCTGAAATTCTTCAAAAATGTGAAATACAAAATCATAGACAGAATTTTGGTACGTATAGCCAGAAATGATTGTTCTGTGAGTTTCATCAATAATACTGGCGCTTTAGGGGTTTTTAATTTCACAAGCTATATGTACATGTAGATACCTGTTGATAATTACAACACATGATTCATTTGGATAAGAATCAATAACTTCCACATTGTCTCTACTCATTGATGGACATCTGTTTATATGTATCACAACATTTGTTTCTACAGTATGAAAGTCTGTGAAATTTAAACAATACTATAAAGAATATATTTTTTTATTGTGTGGTGTGACTGAACATCTACTCACTCATACACACCATCTGATCCAACTACAGCATTTATATTTGAGCTCTTGAGGCAATAAGCCATACAATTACATTAAATGATATAACAAGTGAATGTAACACATAGTCTAGTCCAATGGAAACCAGTCCATCCAATTTTATACCCACTTCATCAAGTTTAAGGTTGCCGGTAGTTGAATTGTCATTACACTCAAATGGACAGAATGGAAACGTTTTGGAGTAAGGCAACAGAAGAAGCTCACACATTTGTTGGGTTCAATGTTAAACATTTTTACAGACTCACAAAACTGTACGCACATTTCTACCGCTGTCTGTAATCAAAGAGATGATAAATAAGACAAAGAAAAAGTTTAGACAAAAAAATTAAGGACAAAGTCAAATGTTTTGTGGTTAACAATAGCAGTAAAGAAAATTTTCAATATTAGTGTCACCTATGTCCACTATTTTCTTTGACTTCCATTACAGAAAATGTATGCTTATTTGAGAGAAATATTCTAAATATACTGTGCAAAATACGTCATTGTTTAAATGAGTGCTCTTCCTTGATACTCAGGTAATTTTGCAGGAGGTGCCAGTGTGGAATTCAAGATGGCTGACAATATGACCCCTTTAGCTGATCGCCACCATTTTGTTCTGAAGCACCACTACAGCGCCACTGTCGGTGGGAGGTTGTAATACATGATTGCGCCTTGCAAGGCTATATATACTCTCAAGAATTTTGAAGTTAAAGTTGCACCAAAATTCAAACAAAAATACATTTTGGACAATTAGTTGGACAGTTAAAATTCATCAAGACAGTTATGCAGCTATAGCCTAAATTTGAAATGTCTTTGAATTGTGACAGGAGCTGGAAAGGACACAGATATAACCTCTTGGTTAAAGTTTAAATCATTGTCTACTGAGTTGTGTGAAAAATGTTTTGGCACCATCGCTGGAAAACATCCGTAGAGGACAAGTGATCATGGAAAATCTGGCAGGGTCTGAAAATAAACCTGACTTAAGTGTAATGCATGCACAGAAAACGTGTGCATTTTCTTGAACAAAAACGAGAGATAAAATATGAGAAACTTTTCAAATATATATTTTTCATATGACTTAAGACGTAGATTACATTTTATACTTCACTAATGTGAATGTTTCTGTTCAAATGTATTTACTTCAATTTTAAAGTACAGTAATTTTTTTTTTTTTTTTGTAGTTACATTTGGTCAGTTGGCCGGCAGGGGGTAGCAGACCAGCGTCTATAACATAATGACCTTTTGCATTACCTCGTATGGACCAGAGGGGTCGATAGAGCGCTTCTTCACACACTTAACATCCGCACAAAAGAAAGAAGAGGAAGAAAACCTCCAGTTGAAAACGTTTCCTGTGTTGACACACTGAAAGTGTATCAGCTCCACGTTTATGAGACTCTACTGTCAGCAAAAGACATATCCAGCGACGCAGATTTAAGTATTTTAAGTTTTTTCACTATTTTTTAAACTTAATTCGCGGTGTTTGCGGAAGGTAGATGTCTGGAAACACCAGCGTTAGCTGTGGTTAGCTAACTGTGATGTCCTCGTCGTGGACAGAGGTCCAGGGACAGGCGGGAGACCTGGGACAGCAGAGCAGACTGGAGCTCCAGGAGCTGCTGCTCCGACAAGAGAAGATACTTTCCAACAGGTCAGAGTTCACTGTGAGGAAGTACAGTGCTGCTCCTCTGTGCTACATCTCCACAATGCAGTGTCATTTCAGTGTTTATCAGTCACATGGACAAATATCTCAAGGCTACACACGTGTAAAAATTCCTTAAATGAGAAGTCACAGGCTTTAATATGAATGGTATAGTTTTAATCTAATATTGTTATACCTGGTGATTAATATACAACTTGAAATGTCTCGTTTTCCCAAGAAAAAAACTATTTGATTTTGAATATAAATAGAGAATTTCTGGCATCTTCAACTTTGTAACTGCAAATTACTCATCCCATAGCAAACAAGTTTCACTTAAGTTTGAACCAGTTTTTATGTACTATTTTATTTCAATTTTGTCTTGATTAGAATTTATCTTCACTGTTTTGAAAATTTCACAACATGACCAAATTTTAAGTATATTTTTTGTCTCCTCACTTCTTGTGCTGATGTTGCACGGCTCATACTATCTTCAAACTGTATTATAAAAATTATGATATGTTGGATGAGATTATTAATAATACTCAAATGTAATAAATGATCTAATATGACGACTGCAAATATTTGTTTTATTTTGTGAATTGATACCCCAAAATATTGTGTATGAAATATTTAACAGTAGATGTGTCTCAGGTGATGGAATGCCAGTTTAATTCTGTCATTTCTTGCCACATACAGTTTAATAATTAAATTGACATTACAAAGTGTTTTGAGTGTTTAAGTATGAAAGTAAGTGATGGGTGTGTTGTATTTACAGGAGGTTACTGCAGACTCTTCCTGACAAAGGGAAAAAGATCAAAGAGTTTGCAGAGAAAGTGCGTCTTGCCATTGAACGGCACGATGAAGAGGAGAGGAGATGGAGCCTGGTTTCTGATGCCAGGGCAGAGTTTCAATCAAAGTACCAGCAGGCTTTCACAGCTCAGAAAGGTGCTATTTCCACCTCACCTGCTGTCTCGCACCAAAACCAGCAACATGAGGCCTCAGCCGTGTCCGCTCCTATGAAGGAAAACACCATTATGGACGAGCAAAAGGACCAGTCTTCCTCCACAGCGGCTGCCATTGAAACCATGGAGACGGCTACTGCTGGGGCCTCTATGAACTCTGATTTGACAAAAGAGGGTGACCTTGCAGAGGCCTTGGAGAGGGTCACTCTTTCTGAAACTGGTACTGGTTTAAGTCTCAAGCCTAAAGAGCCATTAAACAGTACTGTCAGAGACAGTTACTTTCCCAGCAATAAGACACCAAAAAAGCCTCAAATTGTAACCGTCCTGGAAAAAACTGACCAGTCTTCTGCTCCCAGGAAGCAAAGATTCAAACCAAATCAGTGAGTAGATATGTTCTTTGTTTTTTTAAAGATTTACAACAAACCAAAAACTGTTATTCCTAATTGACAATCCCCATCGTGTCATTTTGCTTTCTATTTTTGCTTTTTTGTTTGTTAGTTTGTTTTCTGACTATAAATAGAATCATCTTACTGTGTTTCCAGGCTCCTCCAGAGAAGTGATATCTCTCCATCAGGGTCCTCTTCACCCAGTCAGTCCTCTGAAGGTTCGTCGCCGCTCTCCATTCAAGCGAGGAAGGAACGTGACCGAAAGCACTTGGATGACATCACAGCGGCCAGACTGCCTCCTCTCCACCACAGCCCAGCTCAGTTTCTGACTCTGGAGGAGTCAGCCGTCCTGCTGAAGGAGCAAACCAAGAAGCAGCAGGTTAGTACTTCTGCTGCACATACTCTTCTGTGATGAACAGTGTGTACGTGAAACAGAGAGTAAAACATTTGATAATGTCAAATGTTTGCTTTGATAAACACAAATATCGATGAGGTGAATAGCAGTGTGATGTGTTAAGAACTTAAAAAACTTCTAATGCATGATAAGTTCAAACCATAATTGTTTGAACAAATCAACTTAACCTCATAAAACTGGAAATGGAAGATAAATGGATTGATCACAGACTTAATCGTATTTTATTTTTTTAAACAAATATAAGGATTATAGCCAACTGCTCTCGGTTACATGTGAAGAAAATGTACATGCATTTTCTGATTTCAACTCTGAGAATATTAAATGACTCCAGTTTCCTCCAACTGTTGGAAAACATGTTGGAGGCTAATTGTTGAATTTAAAATTACCCGTAGTTGAGAATGTGAATGTGTGTGACTGTTTGTCCATCTACGTTTGCATTAGCAAGTTGGCCATGGTGAACCTCAGGTTTACCCAGAGTCAGCTTTGATCAGCACCAGTGCACAGCACTGTGATATGAAGTTAGATAAAGTGGTGTGAAAGATGGCTGGACATCTGAACAACTCCTCATGCTCTGATTAGAGATCATACCATGTGTTTTGAAGATGTTTTTTGAACAACCCACTTACTTAGCCATTAGAACTTCAGCCTTTTCACAATGGTTATAGCATCCTTGTCCACAGCAGGCTGCATGCTGTTCTTCTTTCTGCAGACTGTCTGCTTTCTCGCTTGATTAAGAATCTGTTTGTACAAGAATTTGTCAACATCTTGACAGATCTTCATTTTCTCCTCAACAGTCTCTCGTCAATCTAATCAGATGTCATATCCCTCCATTAGCTGTAGAGGGCAGCATTGATTCAGTGTGGATACTGTGTACCACTTCACATCCAAGCTAATGACTTCAGAGCCAAACGTCAAACAGTGTGCTGTTGACAACTTACGAAGGCTGTTAAGCTTCTTATCAGTCATACTTTTGTTGAGGGGTTAATAGCAATGGCTGTGCTGCTTAATAATAATGTGCTCGTTTTCTGTTTACCAGTCTATTCATGTCAGCCCTTTTCTCTGTCCTGTGTTTAATTTCAGGAGTTGCAGGCCAAGCTGGCAGCCCAGAAACTGTCTGAAGGACTGAAGATCTCTATGGGGAGTTACACTCCTGACGGTGGCCCCATGGCTGCCTACAGAGAGGTTCACGATGAAGGAGCCCAGCTCTCCTCAGACGAGGACTGATCCTGGAAGGCCAGCTGGGGAAACCAGTGTGACCTTGGCCCTGAGGAAAAGAGGCTTTGGACCTTGCGATCAGCACCCATCAAACAGGATTTTCCCTCGAAGGGCAAGAATTGTTCTGAGAGGAAAAGGCTCTTTGCGTGGTGTGAAGGAATAGCTGGTATCCCAGACCCAGCTCAGGAAACTGAATGGCAGGTTGAGAAACAAGCTTAACTTTATTGTCATTCAGTTTGTATCGGGTTCCGATGTGTCGGGTGTCCTGCTGGAATAATAATAGAGCCTTAAATACTGAAACTGCAGAATTGTTTTCCTTCAGTACACTGACGCTGATGACATAATGGCTTTTTGAGGCCTGAGACTATTGTACACCCACAATAAACATGTTGAAAATGATGTGCACTAAAGCTTAACAGCAGGCGGAGCGGATTGCTTTGGAACAACATTACTGTTTACAGATTTTTCTAGAAAAGACATGTGAACTTGCAAACCTGTCAGTTTTAAGTATTAGGTGATGTGTATCAGAGCTTAATAAACACAGCTCCTTTCTCAATAAGCTTGCATTTGTGTGAAAGTCTGTTTTCATATCCTGATTTGTCTCTAGGTAGCTTTTCATGGATAATTGAAACAAATCTGTAGCCGAGCTGTCTGGTCTGTTGACTGTCTGGGCATTTATAGGAACTACATCTTGGTGATATTGCATGGATGATCAGCAGGAATGTGAATATAATGACTATGTGGACAAATCGTAATGACTCAACAGCTGGAACATTTAGAGAAATCACATAATTTTACAGTGATGCAGCCTTTAAAGTCAGGACGTGTGTGCCACATCAAAATCACGCAGATATCCAGTTCAGCCAAGTTAGTATGTTACTCTTTATTAATTGACAATATTCTGTATTGCCATGGCATTGCCTACTTATTTGACATTAATGAAATTGTTGCATCTCATAATTACATTTCACCAAAGATAGTTTTAAAATCAAATTAATAGTTCAGAACATCGTGAAACTTTCTTCTAAAGGTTCATGTCTCTTTCAATATACATCACAAACTAGTCTATCATCTTAGCAGTAAAGTGTTATTAAAGTTAATACAAATGTGTTCATTTATGTACAGAATAAATTTGCAAGGCGAGTTGTTAATCTGTTGTCGGCTGCAGGCACTGATATCTTAACATCCTGCACGATGTTATCAATCCGTCACAGACTTGATAAGATTGATTCTGGGTCGTGAAATATTGAGGCTTGTCGTCTCCCGACATCTGGACTGCATTTGGATCATGTTGCTGGGAATGGCAGGCGACGATGGGACGGACGCCGGCTAATACCATTTCTCATGTCAGCTAATATGTAGTAGATAAGAAGTGCCAGCCCGATTCAACTTCCTTTCCAGTCATTTATCTTCCAAACTCTCACTGCAGGCCATCATAATTCAAACAGCCCAATCAGACGTTTTAATGAGGACAAAATGAGGCACTAAGGCACCTTTCACAGGGGAAATGAGGGCGGATTCATGCAGGTCAGAGTCTGCTGGTAGATGCCCCTTGATAACCTTCAGTAATTGTCACTGAGGCATTGGTGGGAGATGTTTGAAAAAGAAAAAAAGTGGTCTGATTGCTGTGTATTTAGACTCTGTATCTGATGGGCTCCAGAGTGGCCCCATGGTGATGTCCAATAACAAATACACCAGCGCGTTCCGCAGAGGATCTTCATCGTGCTGGGATTAATTACAGCCTTACCTTGCTTGCGATATAGAGACTGTTACCAATTATGGGGCACAGCTTAGCTGTAGTTTTTCTCTGCAGTATCTGGCGTCAATCCTGACCAAGAATGTCTGCGATTTTGTAGAGCTGGAACCAAGCACACTCGAGAGTCAAAACTTTTTTTTTTTCCCAAACTATTTTCTATGTTGTCCATTGATGAGGTTGTTTATACTTCAAGTTGAATCCCAGACCCCTCGACTCAGATTAATAAGCTCCTCGTGAAGTAGTCTGCAAGTGATTTGCTCCAACTCTCGAGTCCGAAATCACACATCCTGCGGGAATAGAAATAATTTGCTGTTTGGGAGTGGAAACTGGAATGTGATTTCAAAACTGCCTCTTCAAAGAGCAGTCAGTTCAGCCTTAAATTAGATATACAGTATGATGTATGGACTGGCGTTGAACACAAGTTAGGCCCTCAGCAGAATGATTTGATTATATCTGCCAGGTTACAACGTCTGAGGTCATGCTTTTTCCATTCTCTGATGTTTTTGTCATATTTTTTTTCCGAGCACATGAGATGAAATAATGCAGCACACAGCAGCTTTCTACCGATAATGTTACAGCGTATCTTCCCATCCCAATTAGAACCAGCTCTCCCTCATTTTACTGCAATAAACTGAATCAAGTCGGTCTTTTTTTAGTAACTCAAGCAACAGCGGTTGCACTGTTGGTCCGTTTGCCCGGAATGAATGAAACATGATAGAACTTTGCAGAGACATTCAAGGTCCCATGTGGATGAGTCAGAATTAGGATCTTCTGATTGAATCTCAACAGCTTTGGAGTGTGTTGAAGATGTTTGGAAAAGACACACGAGATAACTTCAAGATAAAATTTAATCACTTTCTTTTCCTCTCATGATGACATCAACTTCAATTTGTGACCAGGTGGATGTTTTCGATTATTTTATGACATAGAAAACAACAAATACCGCTGGTGTTTCTCTCTGGTGTGAAAGTTGAACAAATGCTTCATATGTAAATAGGAAAGAGCTGTGAATGATCAACAAACTGCCGTGTGTGTGTGTGGGTGTGTGTGTGTTCGCTTGATGGGGTGATGAGGAAAGCAAATAGTTTCCTGACAGGGCCGAGGTGCTAAGGTCTCCAGTTATCTCACCATGAAACGTGTGTGTAAGAGGAAGCCAGCACATAGTTCACGTCATGGCTGTTGACCGCCTGAGGAAGCGTGATATGTGGCTGCAGCACTCATGAGAGTCCTGCAGCTGTCTCACCCGTAATGTGGAGAGGAAAATATTCCCCTACTATTGAGAAGAAGAAGAAAAAAAAAAGACAGACGTCTCTGGAAGTGGGGGCTGGTTGTAAAATGTAGTCATGGGAATGATTTATAACATTTTCACATTCTTCAGATTGTTTTCTTTTCTTTTTTTTTTTTCTACAGTAGTGCATCAAAATGTGGTCAAAGTGCAGCCTTTCATGTTATTACTGTTTTGTTAAATATTGTACAATAGTGTTATAATACAACAAGATCTTTTAAATGAATTGCTGCGTCATTCGAAGTGGTGGTTACTGTGTGGGAGCTTCACCATTGATAGGTCACATTTGTATATGACGAGTACTTTGTCTGCAATATTTAAAACACTCTTTTATTATCAAAAGTGAACAGATCACCGCCTCAGGATGGCATTTGGAGGATTTCATCTCTGGTACTCATCAGTTTAATCAAAATGTTCTAAGAAAATGCAACATTGGTATTTATATATTTAACCTGCTGGTGATGGTTAATGGGTGTGTTAGGGCAGCATGATTTTAGCATTAATGCAATGTCACCATGTCACAAAACACTGATTGTATTGCAATAAATTATATTTCCTTGCAGTGTGCAGTCAGGCTCCGCACTGAAAACATTTGGCCAATCAAATGAAGTCCTACTGCACTAGATTGTGATCACAGTGCCTTGGATTTCACTTCATCATATCTGTAGCTCATCGCTGTAGCTGAACTGGGCATAGGCTGAAGCCAAGGCTTATATTTTACCTATCTGTTAAAAAGTCCACTATGTTACCCTGAGCACCATTAATACAAAAGAAGAAAATCTTTTTATAAATTCAACATCAGTAGCAGCAACAGA
>OMNM01064307.1:22750-42939 GCA_900302745.1 Parablennius parvicornis | reverse complement strand
AAAAAAAAAAAAAAAAAAAAAAGGAGAAATAACTCAATGTACCTCACTCCTGTAGGAAGTAGAATAAAGAATATGCTTGATCCACAAAAAGGCAAAAACATTACAGATGGATGTGGAACTTAAGAACTAGATGTTCTCCTTCCGCGAATAAGATTATATAGACAAATCATATTTGCAGCTTCATCTCTAGCACCCCAGGAGGAGGTTTGTGAATGTATTTTAGTATCAAGACCTGCTCTGCAATGCTGAATTGGCCTTGCTGCAACACAGAATGAGGTTTTAAACTGTTTAAGTGGTGCAGAAAAGCTCTGAAATGCGCATGTACATTACCAGAATGAGCACGTGCAAGCTTATTGCCACTTTCTCCCTTTATTTTTCATAACTTTGCTGTGAAAAATGCTGTAAAACACTAATAGCCAAGCTGCACACATTTTAATATGTTGATGGTCAATGAACTTTGTCAAATAATTGAAGATCAGAGGTAAGTATTGTTCTCTTTTTTGGCTCATGTCCTTTATGCCTCCACGCTGTCTTGTCCACAGGCTATTTCCATCCATACAACCTGTAAAAACCTCACGGGGGCAGTAACCCGAATGGCTCTCATTTAAAGAAATCATGCCTAAGAGCAACGTTATACATTTTGCTGTGTGCTCCTGCTTGTCTTCTTAAACCTGCCTTTATGCAATTATCTCTATATGTACAGTTATTTATTGCTATTGTGAGGCTCTAATTCTGTTGAAACACTCATATCATGAGTGTTTGCTACCTTTGTGAAAACAAAAGTCAAGACGCCTCAGAAAATGTCACTGCATTGCAATACTGATTGGGGCATCAATCTGATTATAGACTTAAAAACATACCTATTAGGACTCCTGCCACTATGGGAACAAAATTACCAAACCCAACAGAGGAAATTAACTCTTCAGAAGAAGATGAATTGTAAGATCAGCTTAAGATTGGGTTTTATTAAGATTTGTGTAGCTGGGAGGACCCAAATTTACAACCACTTCGACAAAGTAAAATTTATCCTCTTCAAAGAAGGAACACAGGTTTATCCAAAATGCAAAGGAAAAGGGAGGAATACTGAGTCAAGATGAACAGAGATGTGCAGAATTAAGCAGACCCTCACAGAAGAATGCAGATGGACCAGCAAAGACACAGGGACAGATTGGGGGCTTTGGTACACTGAGAAGAAAGGCTGGTGAGTTACACCAGAAAATAATCAAGAGTAGTCAGGGGAGGAGAGGGAGCACAGAGGATGACACAAAGACGGAATTAAAAAGGACACGGAATTTTGGCAGGGAGTGGATAACAGACATTACGAAGCTAGAAGGAATCAAAAACATAGACAGGGCAAGGCAAGGCAAAAAAAACAAAACAAAAAAATAAACAGAGTGATAACAAGTTTATAGTAAATCTCCTGTAATGTCTGAGACACACTGAGTCACAGATGTTTGAGGCAAATGGACTGACCTGTGAATGGCTTGCTGTCCACACTGTTCAACACAAACGCATACAAGAACCCAGACACTGTATGTCGTTGAGAGTGGGTGTGCCCACTGGCATTCTGTTTTATTTTAACATTCTGGCAATCACAGACGGGGTCCACAATGTTTCTTGCAGGGGTCCCGATTTTATTTTTTTTTTAAGCTGGAAAGCACTGTGTTGGACAGTTAAAAAGAAATGTTCATAATTTGCTCCTACTTATCAAATTCAGAGAGAGAGAGAGAGAGGGAGAGAGATAGAGATTCTGTCAAATGACCAACTTGTTATTATGTTGTTTATTATGTTGTTTGATTATTACAATTGTTGGCTGTTTATTTCCTGCTGCTTTACTCAAGAATTACTAAACAGAAAGTGGTTTCAGGCCTGGTCCAGAAGGCCTAATCAGCTTATAAAGCTGAAGCAATCTTTCACACCACCGTATTTTGTCAGCCCAGCCACATTTTTGCTATTGATTCCTCAAGCAGTTATTATGAACTCAGGGCTGCTGGGCGATTTCTTAGCAGCAGGGGTTAAGGAGAGCACATGAAAGCAAAATGTAGGTTTTCCTTTGTTGCTCATTCCTCTATTTACTCCTCTGTTGCACTCTTTCCTTGCGTCTGACACTTTCTCTTTCTCACAGTATTCACGCACATCCATCGAGTTGTGAAAGCAAAAGGAATTAACAGATTCTCCTTTGCTTACAAATACTTCATGAACCAGTCAGACTACACCAAACTTCTTATCTGTAATTTCAAAAGTGTGCTTTCTTAATAAAACCTTTCTTTTTGAGTAAAGATGAAACTTATCATAGATTTATCTTGGCTGTGGTTTGTTTCACAGGGACATTAGTTTAATTTTAGAGCTACCCATTTCATCTTTAAGAATATTAGGATCATAGTATTGTGAAGCACCATACTGCATTTGTTAGAAATACAACATTATATGTTGCTGGTGTTACTACAATGTTTCTACAAACAGAAGCTTATTCCAAAACAATTAATTTAAAAAAAAAGGTATATAAATCATTTGAATGATGCTGTAATCATATGAAATTGAAACACAAGGGAGCTTGCATGTAAGCAACCTTGAGGCTGAAGGAGCAGTCTGATAGAAAATGACTAATACTAATAGAACTCGGGGGTGACCGATCCTTTAAAGCCACTGCGCCCCTCCTCTGGAACGTGCTCCTTCTAAACCTGCACTTCCTGGCCTCAGTCGATGCTTTCAAAAAACACCTGAAAACATTCCCGTTCCAGCAAGCATTTCAAGACTGAACCGGCCCTGTACTGTATTCCCTGTGTCAAGCTCCATTGTATGCATTTTAAGCTTTTTAAACTTTGTACCCGATTGCAGGATCTTTTAGATGATTTTTTCTTTGTTGCACTGTGAAGCACTTTGTGACCCCTGTCTGCAATTAGTGCTATCTAAATAAAATGTAACTGATTGATTGATCGACAACCTTTGAACCAAACTTCTACTCGGCTAATAAATGATAACGGAAGTAAACCATCTCACTTCTTGCAATAATTGTGTGGAAAATGATGGCCATCATATGCCATTCCACTTTGTCATCACTTGATATGATCATGATGTACACTGTACAATACAGTACATAGACGCTGTCGTCCTCCCTCTGCCTTTCTCTTACATTTTGCAAGGGGGCATGGCACTACTTCAGACGTCTGTTAGAAATCTGATGCATTAAAGCACCGAGCTTGCCAGAGTTTGATCACGGATGTATATATGCGGTTTGATGTGCTTAGTGTACGTGCTTCACTGTGTCTTCTCCTGCTTGATGCATGCGAAGTTGCCTACATCAGTGGTTGCGCCGCAAAACAAACATTAGCCGTGACACAGCCTCTGATACTCCGAGTCAGCCCACTGACTTGTTCAGAAATTCTTGTGTGTTCTGACATGAGACAAATGTGTGTGTGGACAGCAGAAAAACACACTTCAGGACCTCTGCATCATGATGCCAGACATTATTTTATTTGTGCAGTGTTGGAAATGTTTGCTCAGTGTGTGCACGTGTCATTCGGGAGAGGATAATGAACAACAGATATGGTTTGAGACTGAAAAAAAAAGAGTGGAGACAAGAGACTCAGGTTTGAGACATCATTAATTGTCTTCCTCTGTCAACATCAAACAAGAGCACTGTGTGGTGTATGAGATGGCATCTTAAAAGAGACTTCATCCATAATTTCTAAAAGCAACTCAATGATGTGCTCTGTACCATTGCATAAGTAGAGAAAAATGTTTATGCAGTCTATCAAGCAGAGAAAATATGATAATGGGGCAGAGAAAGTTAACAGTGACTCCACCACTCATGGTTGGTGCAGCTAAGCGGATGATCACTCAGACCTAAACCAATAATGACTAGAAGCAATCAATCATCTTCTCTGATCTTTTGTTCTCTAAACTAGTGCAGTGCTTTCTGTAACGTTTCCAATTACTCAAACAGATACTGTATGCCTTCCTTCTTTCCCTCACACAATGGAAATTCTTTGTTCAAAGAAACCCTTTGTTTAATTACCCCCTGAGGTGAAGCCAATTAAGAATTTAAACTCAATTAAATCTTGAGTGTGAGTTTTATTTTATCTTTTTAAACTGAAAGTCAGTTAATGATGTGGCCCAGACAGGAGGCCCCATGGTGAGTACCGTCATTCATATTGAATATTATTTACACATGTAATTACTCTCTATAGCTTTTCCCACCATATATGAAATACAATTTGAGAAAAGCTTAAAAAAAATTGCAGGCGGGATCAACCTGTTACACTTTTAGACTGTTTTCAAAATAATTAAATCTATTCTGGACAGCCATACCTTAAATAGTCTTTTATTTAAATGTTATTCTATAGCCTATATGAGCCGACATGTTGATCATGGTGACTTTGATATTTGGAAGCATTCCTACCTGTCAACCTGACGTATCTTTGTCTCACTGATCTGCCAAGGGCCGTGTGACCCAGCTGCTGTTTAATGGCAGTTTGAAGTAGCTGATTTCCTTTGCCACACATCAGCTGTTCCACCAGCTCTGTCAATAATGAATGAGACAAAGCAATACTACCACATGGCTGCTGCTACAGACGCATTTTCCTTGCCAATGAAAAGAGAAACTGTTACTCTGGTTGTGCAAGCCTAATGGACTTCTGGCAACTTGTCTGTTGAGTCGCTGCCAGCATGTGTTCAAGCATGATAATGTCAGCAAACCCAAATGCTCGAATATCACTGTGCCCTGGTAATAGATGAGCTTCTACATATTTGTGCATGCAATATCAACTTTATTTCTTTATTTCATTTCATTTATTTCATTTTGTCTCTGCCAATGAATATACTGATAATTTGTTGCTAAGCAATGAATGTTCAATGTGTCATGTGTATCATTGATGTTTATGTACTATAATGCTTACTTCAATCAAGGGCCATTTTTTCCCTTGTGTTTTTAGCATTTTTTTTCTTGGGAGCAAGCGTTAGCTGTTATTGTTTTCATTAACGACTGTTAAAATACCTGAGAGGGAGAGATATACAGCTGAAAAGTGTTCCCATCCCAGGGTTGTTGAGCTGAATATTACTGCATGTAGACTGTCAATCTTCTGGTCAGATTCATCCTTTGAAATAAATTATTTCCATATAATTATTCAACATAATTTGTTTCAAGTCTAATTTCATGGCACGGTTTTACTTGATACTTGAATGGTGTTCTGGCTGTTAAAAAGATGAATTGTTGTGAGCTTCGTAGTGCCTGCAAAATGATTTGTTTCACATGCCGAATGATATCTGCTTGATTGTTATAGTAATATTTGAAGGAGGATTAATATGTTTAATCTCAGTTTAACATGGAATAGTGAGAAAGTCACTGTGGAGACGGGATACATTTGTTTAAACACATTTACAAATTTGACTTAAAAGAAGTACATTTATACCCCTAAGAAGTGTAAAAATAAAGAAATAAAGCACACACACAGGGTAAGGATTTAAGAAGACAGTTAATATATTCAGTAATACACTGAAACTCAGTGAGCTAAAGCTGTTTACTTATATTCACGCTAACATGTCAGTAACTCGTGCTCTTTGCTACGAGGTGCAAAAGAGGCCTTTACCCTTCCAGTTGTTTTATTTTCGCCTCTCTGTTTGAGTGTGTTATTCACATAAACTCTCCATAAACAGTTTTTGATCAATATGTCAGTTTATCATAAAGAAATTATCATAATCTACACATACTGAAAGAGTTTATACAGCTCTCTGCTTTTTGGAGGTTTCTATGGAGTTCATGCATATCAAAATTTGGAAATTACATTTTCAGTAACATTTTCACTGTAGTACAAGATTAGATTAATTATTAATGATGAAAATCACCTCCTTAGAATTTTTTGACATATTCCGGGGTTTGCCTGCTGAATGAGTGAGTTTATGGAGGGATTGTAATAGATGATTATCATCACGGACAAACTGTGAACTAATTCATAAAAACAGCTAAATAAGTCATAATTAAGAAGTTAAGCATTGTAAACTCCCCCAACCCTGTGGACGGGTAAAAATCGGTTGTGTGATGTGTGAATACACACATGCAATGTGCCAATGTGCTATAGGACTCCAAGGGTTAGTTAGCAATGTGTGAGTGTGAAGGGATGTGTTTCAGTCAAAATGAGTGTATGTACTATAAATTGAATAGCAGATAAATTCCTAATATTAATATTACAACAAGAGGAAAAAAACCCCAAAAGTGTGTCAACCTCCCTCCAATATCTCTTGTAAACATTCAGTGAAACACCATTTTTAATAATTTTTCTTTTTCCATCAACTCTGCAATGTCTGGGTGTTTTGCCCACAGCTCTGTTTTCATCTTTTCATTTTTCAGAATAAAAAAGTCAGTGTGAAGCATAAGATAACATTGTCATTGCCCGCAGAGCCAGTATATTTGAGAGTTTATTAGGGAAAACATCCAAAGTGCTTAGATATGGAGGATATGCTAATGCTCAATCCAAATATGCTGGTGACTTGCCAGTGCCTGTCACCTCAGGTTTTAGTGAAGTGAAGGATCGTGAGTAAGTATTTTTTTAATGTGGGAGTCAGCCATGTTGTCCCAGATTTGTAAAGCTCCAAATGGACAAACCTCACATTAAAGTATCAGAACATAATACTTTAAAACACTTGACGCTGATTTTAACTCGACCTGACAAACACCTCATACCAGACCGCTCTCTGGTAATCACACAATGCTAAAATGAGGTGAAACACAGTGTGAAGGCGAGGCTGCATGCAAAATTTGGACTCTGTTGATTTGTCAGAAAGTAGAGTTTGTTTAGAGCTTAAAAAGTCAGGGAGACACACACGCAAATGCATATAGCACTGGGATAATCAGAGAAAAGTCTTGGTCCCAGTGGAGTCCATTCTGTGAATTCCTTTCTTCCACTTCTTCCCAATACCGCCTTGTTCTTTCCCTTCCTCTACTTCCCCAAACTCAATCTCTTGCCACCTAGCCTCTACCTCATTTCTGACCTTTTTTTTTTCTCCTATTTATTTTGCTTCTTTTCTCCCACTGTTCTCAGCTAGCTCAGTCATTTTTCTTCTTTTCTATTTCTTTGCCCTTCCACTATGTTGTCTTTTTGGCATCTTTATGTCTTCTGTATTTTCTATTCTGTCATGCATCCCAGAATGATACTGATCTTCAGAAGGCCAAATTTTTTATTCATTTGCCACCTATACTTATATAACTATCGATATTTTCGTTGCAGGTCAGTGATGTCGAAATTTGTATTGCTCACTAGTGAGATGAAATACCTTGATATAACATGTTTTTTTTCTTCTTCTGAAACAGCCCCATCCTTGCATCATGGCTACACCTAATTGTTGCTTCAATTGAAATCTTTCACTTACAGTTCTAAAATGAATATTTGATGATAGTTGGTGACAGGATGGATGGATGGATGGATGGATGGATGGATGGATGGATGGATGGATGGTGTGCCTGCAGAGCAAAATACATGCTTGTGTCCTCTTTCTCTTTGATAATCATAGCAGTGATGTAGATGTCAACATCTCCGAACACTATCTATTGCCTGTATCCAATTATTCCTGTTCCAAAGTGACTTTGGGCAAGAAAAGGAACCCAAAGTGCTCCAAGTAGAAGCAGAGTAGCTTGTGTGGCAACTCTGTCACAAACTAACACTGTATGACTGGTAATACATTTAAAATTAAGAGATCAAACTAAATGGTGTCCTCTACTGTTGGAACTTGGTCATCCTGTCTCATATTATTTGAGTAATTAATGTGGTTACCTCTGCCTTTTTTCTAAGAACAGAGATCCCTGCTTTGGAGAGTCATATGGATCTCTATAATGAACTCTGTAGAAATGCTATTACAAACTATAATAAGCAACAAATACAATTTCAGCTCATCACGGCAGTGGAGAAAATTCCTTATGTGCACCAAGAAGAGCGTGAATGCATTGTAAGCTAATCCCTAAGTGTGTAAAATATAACCCCAATTCCAAAAATGTTGGAGTAATCTCATTGTGATTAAAAGAGGGTCACATGTGTGGAAAAACTCCTTATTTACAATGGAACTGAAATAACTAATTCGATTTTGACCTGTTAATATTTCATGAAAAATATTTGCTCTTTTTTAACCAATCCCTTGAATGTAAAACCCAGCAACCCCAAGGGCACACTTAAACACTGGGTAAATGCTGAATGGACTTTACTTCAGTAGTCTCAAAGTGCTTTACCCTCTCTTTCCCCCATTCACGCACACTCACACATCAAAGGTGCCAGCTTTCATACTCTACCTCCATTGGAAGATATTTGGAGATCAATGTGTTGCCCGAGGCTGCACAGTGGTGCAGTGGTTAGTGTTCTCTCCTCATAGTGAGAAAGTCAAGACATCAATTTCTGGCTGGGCCTTTCTCTGTGAAGTTTGCATGTTCACCTTGTGCATGCATGGATTTCCTCCAGGTAATTTGGTTATAATCCAACAGTCCAAAAACATGCATCTGATGTTAATTGGTGACACTAATTTGTCTTTGAACGTGAGTCTGTGTGGTTGTCTTAGTTGCTGTGCTAACTGGGACCCTGGACATTTATGTATCACTTCAGCTTGTAGAATCTACTCTGTTGATGCTTTGTACATTTGCATAAGTACACATAAAGCTTGTGTTTTTGATCTTTGAATGGAAATTGTCATTGCCCGAATCTATTTAATAATTGGGTTTGTAATCAAATGAGGAGAACACATTGCTGCTTTTGACATGGTATTTATAAAGCAAGATGCCTAATCATTGCAAATTTCAAGCTTCTTTCAAAACATCTCATGCAATCATCCACCGTATTTACTTCAACAAAAAAAGCATCTTCATATGTGAGATACAGCTACCTAAGCTTCAAATGTTTCATGCTTATGAGTGGAAGGTTAACAAATGGCTTGCGACAAAATGGCATTTAGATATATCTGGGGATGCTCACGTGTGCAAACAGTTTTTATGTTTGGTTATGTGTGTAGGAGCAGGAGAGAATGACATTTCAGATACAAACTACTACAGATTTAAGTTTTCATGACAAATGAGCACTCTTTCACCAAATCTACATCCATAGTGAAATGTCCCACACCTTCCTTCCTGCCTATTGAAGCAGCCATGTGCCACAGTGGTATACTAAATCCCTCCCAGAGAAGGAAGCGTCTGCACAGCTCTGTCTGTGAGCCTGTCCCCTTGTGAGCGTCTGTGAGTCCTGATATATATTCTCCACTAAGATCATTATAGAAGAACTGGAGGCTACCATATGGACACAACTGCTGCTCAGCTCAGTCCATTATTTAAAGAAAAATCCTGGTGGAGAAAACCAACAGCATTTTGTCATTTATTGGCATAGGCACATATGTAGAATTCCTGACAGTAACCTAATGGTCCTATATAATATCTTGGCAGTTGTGGTAAACATTTAAACTCAAATAGTTTATTTTTCTCTGCAGCAGATTTGTAGTTTAATGGTGGAAAAACAATATTAATTCATCTCAATGCGGGAGAAAGTCGGAAGCCGGTGCAGTCATGTTAATTAAAACGGTCATGAATAGACAGATGTAACTGTCTGCAAAATTGCCCTGAAACTACTCTGACATGAAATCACTCAGTTCGTATTATAGTCATTAACTCATACATGCAGACAGCAAGCTGATGGTTGAGTTGACTTTTTTGGCTTTAATTGTGCTTAAACAGCTCCTTTTACAGCTGTTTTTACAATTCAGATTTAAACATTCATGCAGACGTATGATGTCTTGACATTCAACATTAGAGTAACAGCATGATGATCAGTGTTTCTTTAAGAAAGCTGGTGCTATAATGAAAGCGCTAAACAGCAGCTTGGCTGCTCTTTTGTTTCGTTTGACTCTGGAAGACTAGCGAAAGATCAACATGAAAAAGAAGCAAATTTATATTGCCCCAGGCATGCTTTTTCATGCTAAAATATGCATGGGAAGCTGTGATTATTATGCTTGCCTCTTTCTATGGAAACTAATGGAGCAAGATTATTTGGCTTTACATGAAGTGCAACTGAGGATGGAAAATATCAGAGCAGTTCTGTGTCTATGATTGTAGAAGAAAGGCTCTTCATCAGGTTCAGCATACAGATAAGCAGGGAGCTATTTGCTGGGAGGGATATACATAGTTTGCATATCCCTCCTTTTGCGTGAATATTCTTATTATGGAGGATAATTCTTTATCTTCCCTGCATAGTGATCAATGCTGCTATGATCATAACACGTCAAATAAAGGTGTAAATTAAAGTTGTCACATCTCTCATGCAGAGAGTGAAACTATTGTGATGAACTCACACAGCTCATATTTTTCACACTGAGTTGCGAATTGTGGAGTATTTCTTCTATTTATTATATTTTTAAGATAAAAAAGATGGATGGCTATCAATGGAAATATTTGTTGATGGGTGCTTGTTCTTGGCTTTTGCTTACATTCTGTTTGGTATTAATTGCCTTAATACTGTACATGTATTATATCCTAAAGTTGCAGCAGAGTAAACGCTTAGTGTTTCAATAACGTTCTTTCATTAAGTTGAAAACCTCTCTCCTTTTTATATAACAAATTTCATCCTCATTATATGTGCAGTTCTCTGTCTTATAAAACCTCAGATGATTGCACTTGTACCATCAGTTTGTTTTAATTGAATTAACTATTCATCACACAATTTAACACATTTTAAGTCACACTCCTGTCAGCAAGTGTATGTAAAGAAGAGATGCAAGACATTTTAGAAACTGAATGTAACCACAGGGTTTACTGGAGAACAGAGAAGTCTGATTCAAGAGAAGTGGAAAAACAGGGCAGGAGTGAAACCATTTGCACATACTAATGATAAATTCTGAAGTGAATAGATGAATAGGAGCTACGTCCCCTAATCCCAAATCCACCGGGAGTCCTGCAGCTGGACACCAGGACTTTGGGGGCTGAAATACTGTATATCCACTCTTTTCCTGGCTACCGATTGCACAAATTGCTCCCCTTGCTAGTTTATCTGCACATGCTGTCTTTTCACATATTTCCCATCCGAGGAGGCCGAGACTGCGTGCTGCGTTTGGAGGCTTGATTATGCCGAGTGGCAGACTGAGAGAGGCGCTTGGAGACGCTTCAGCGGACTGATCGCTGCCGGGCCACTACAGGTTGTGTGTTTGCTCTCCAATACGCGAGTTTCAGAACTGGTTCATTGTCAACTGGCGACTCTTTAAACACTCCCGTGGGTTGACTGAGCTCTCTGTGGGGAGCCAAAGAAGATAAGGATGGAAATGGGTGAAGGCAGCACCGATGAAAACAGAAGATAGAAGAGAATAGCGAAAAGTACATAGAAGACAGATTTTAGGAAGGAATGGAAATATTTACACACTACGGTGAGTGTGGAAATTTCAGTGTAACACACAGTATAATACTAGAAGCAGACTGTTCTTTACTTAATTCATTTGACTTCCTGTGTTTCTGTAGAGCCTTGTTCTTTTTACTGACCATTGCTGGATCCAGCCATTGCTGGATGTTGATGTCTATACCTCAGCCTCTGATCAGATTGTTGCAGTCGTCTTTTTCCGGCCTGCCATGTCATTGGTCACTTGAGTGTTGGTTGAAGACTCTTCTGCAGCCCCAAACAGTAGCAAGCATCGTCCGTGTGGTTCTCTGCACTGGTGCTCTCAATATGTAGGAGTTGCACACTACAGTGATTGCAAATAATGATGAGCTGGTGAAGAGAAGTCGAGGGAGAGATGAGGTGGTGATTGCTGCTACTCTGTGCGAGTCGATAATGGAGAATATATGTCATCTGCCATTACGTGTCTTACAGTGTACCCATAACCCATATGCTAATTAATGTTGATTTATGCCTCATTATGTTGATTTATAACGGGGCGACTGGAGTGCTGTTGACTGACTGCAGGAGAAAAGAGTTGGCTTCATTAAAAGACATGGTGTTAGCATAACTCCTTTCTGTGGTTTCCACGATGGCTCATGGAGGGTTTATTTCACTGTAAAAAAAATAGAAAAAAGAAAAGAAAAAAAAGGGCTTTTTTGAATGATGGAGATAAATCTCCATCATAATAATCAGATACTGCAACATTAAAGGACTAAAGCCATAGTTTTGAGAGATTCAGCCCATTAACTGCAAATCATGTATATTTTACATTACTGATGGCCATTTTCCAAACCATAACTTTGATTTCCTACTTTTCAGCCATTGGATCCCTTCCTTTCAACATAACATATAAATCAGAGATAGATAATCCATCACAATGAATATGCAGTCACCCACTTTTAGTCACAGTCTAAAAGAAATATGTTTAATTCATTTAATAGATTTTAGAATATGACAGTGATAATATATTTGTCACTTCTCTTATATTCAGGAATTCACCATCACCTTTAAAGTAGTGTTATGTTTCAGGTAAAGCTCAATATAGTGGCCCTAAATGTAATAAGTTGGTTTGGTGGTTTTGCATTCCAAAAGTCATTTTATTTTCTGCTTATTTTCACTTCCTAATGCCCCAAATAATCCGGTTTGTATGTCATTTCTGTTTCAACACACCTGAAACAAATGATTATCACCAGGCTTTGTAGAAACTCTGATATTAGGTCACTCATCACTGTCAGGTGTGCTGAAACAGGGCAATGTCTGAAACATGAAGGGCAGTGGCAGTGCAAAACTACAATGCCATAATGACGAGCATGATTCAGTTTTAGTGATGGCAGCTAAGCAAGCCGAATAGCAGCCAAAACCTCCCTGGGAAAAAGCCAAATGCAAAATGTTTTCCATCACTCTGTAGAAGTATTTACAAGGATGGTGGATCTCAACAACCGGTGAGCTCTTCAAATGCCAACAAAACAATTCCTCCTAACAACACCTGATCCAACAGACTGTACCATTTTAGCAGTCTTAAGGCTCCCTCAAGCTTCCATGTCCACGAGTGTGCGCTCGTCGCGGAAGTACATCAGAATTGTCATCCGCCCTCTTGCTGGAATGTCCGGGCGGACCTCTCTGGAGGCGACCGCGCGTAGCCCAAATTTTGTGACAGCGTGGACCTGTGCCGCGATGTATGCACCGTCTGCGCATGCGCCAGACCCGACTGGGCGATTGTGTGAGCAGATCCTCCATCTCCCGATCTGCACAATCACAATTTAAAAGCAAATAAAGACAGCCAGATAGCTCAAAACTCCTTGAGTGAAACATAAACTACTTTGGGAAAGGATGAGAATGCCACAATGAGAAATTAAGGTATTTACGGGATTGTTATGTTACGTTAAGGAACGCATCCTGCCGCAAGTCCAAAAGTGGAGCATGAGGGCAATCGTGGATGCCCCACGGACACTCGCGTACTTCCGCGTACCAGCGGACATTCGCGGAGATGGAAGCATGAAGGGGGCCTTTGTGCATGTAACACATATAAAGCTGTAATACTCTTATGAATTTCATGAATTCGGGTTTAACAGTATGTTTAACTGCACACTGTTGCTCTCCGTTGAATTACAGGTGGCAAAAATATCAATTTGGCAGTAACAAAAATGATATCCTGTACAGAATCTACATACACCACTGGGGCCTTCAGGAAATACACAACTCAGATTCTTGCAAGATGTGATGGACAATCTTGAGGATCACCAAATACTTTAAATGTCACTTTGTAAATTTCCATTGGTTGTATTTTGCTGTAGTTCAAGAGTTTTTTCACACTGTGAGACTGTCATCTTTGTCTGTCTGTGATGCACTACAATGGTAACCCCACCATCATATCCTCACTATGCACAGCGTAAGACTGTAGATCCTAAACTACAGTCAAATGTACTACCACGATTGTCTCTCTTTCATCTGGGATGGCAATTGATAAATAGTTTATAGCATCTTCATATCATATTTGCCTTGTACTGATAACTCAGCATGTCCAAAAGTGAAAAAAGAAACATAAAGAACAACAATAATGTAATTCAGATTTATTATGTTGTTTGTGCAACTGACTTAAAGGAAGTATTTATCTATTCATTCTCCTTTAGGATTGCTGTAAGTCCTGACGCAAGACATAAGAAATGAGATAAGAAAATGAGACCTCAAAAAGCTATCACGAAACACTGAGAGGTGGTAAAAACTTAGGTGATAATTAGTTGTGTGTTCATCAGATGAAGCAACACCCTTCAAATCACATTTAACCATCTGCTTCACTGTTCATATATGCATTTTACTTGGAGGAGTTTTTAGGACTGAAGAGAAACTCAAAATCGGGTTTGTATCTTGCATAGTATTTTATGGTTCTCCAAATGTAAGCATGGACAGCCATGCAAATGTAATTAATCCAAATATAATTTATAAATATAGTAATAGTAATCAGAAACATTCTGCTTGCAATTGTTGGGATATGATATTACAAAGGGACATTTTAACTCATGTTTTATGGGTTTACTTCACAATGCTTTGCTTAGCCTTATAACCATACAAAGCAAAAAAAAAAGAAACAGTGAAATTCCTCACAAAGTCTTTCTTCAACTATGAAATTCAATTTGACCAGGAAAAAATACTTGCAGGGTGTGGTGTTAGAGTTCATAGCATGGTTTTCACTGTTAATGTGTCAGTTAACAGCAGTATTTCACATACATCCATGCGTTTGATGTGTTCTGTCCAGTATGATGGTACCGTTTATCATTATAACAGGGAGACAAATATTATGCCTCCTGTCATGAAATAATTAAACAGAAGAGGGGCTGTGTCCACCAGGGTGAGGAAAACAGATCCTCCTTCCCCACCTGGCAAATTGTTATCCTGGTATCACGTCACTAAAATATCAATTCTGAAATACATATATAAATTATGGCTAAGCGTTTCAAGACTGAACATGATGAAAAAGTTCATAGTCTAGAAATTGTTTGGGTTACTTAATACGTTTTTTGAGAGCACGGTCTTTGTAGATTACTTTTGCAACAACAACACATCATTGGGTAAAACTAACCTGTCTCATGGTGGTGTACCTCAACTCACATTCCCTCTTATTGGGTGAACAATCCAACACTTGGTGAAGTCACAATAATAATAAGAGCTGACATGAAAAGATAAAAAAAACAAAACTATGTTGGTATGATTGAGGATACATTATTATTTGAGGGTACACCTTTATTGTTGCGTGAACGTGTGTGTGAGTGTGTGTGAATAGGTGAATGTCATGTGCTTTGGGACTGTTCAAGCAGTTGAAAAGTGTTATTTAAGAAAAACACATTTACCATTTAATACTTGCTGGAAGGGTGTGGAACCAAGACAGACCAAAGATATTTTGCTCAGCTCTTAATTAGCGGTGCTGGATGTGCTGTTGTAGCTGTTTTAGTTTGTAATGCAATCAGGCTCTAGAACACAGGTCTTTGTTCATGATGTCTCCTACAGCTGTTTCACATTGTGTCCTGTGTTCTGTGCAGAGGTGTGTTGGAAATGGCTATATTGGTGAGAGTGGACTGAACAATAGTATTTCTGAGTTGGGTGGAGAAAAGCTTACATTTAGCTCATTTGAGTGGATATTATCAAGGTTGTTTTTGTCCAAACAACAAAATCATCACTGCATAAAATAAACTTGTGAATCATTGTCTCATAGTCAGCTTTATTTTCCAATGGCATTTGGAGTATCATCAATCATTTATGTACATAGTGTGCTATGCTTTGATCACACTTTGTATCTGTCAGCCGACAGAACACAAGTAGGAGAAATGTCATCAGTTTTGTAGAGGGGCTGCAGGCAGCCAAACAACATTGGCATGCTGTGCTTTGTTAGTGCCATGAGAGCAGATCTAGCAAGTTAATGCTTTATCTATTATTGCCATTGAAAAAAAAATCATTGCTTTAACATCTTTGGCATCTGATCTGCTTTTCAAGGTAAATCTTGAATGGGAACCTTTAGCCTTCATCTTGAAACTGGTTTGGTCAAGACACTTTACTTGAGATCCAGGTCTTCCTTTTCAGATTCTCTCTCCATCTTTCTACTTCGCACAGAGCTCTGAGTTGTCAGTGATCTCCATGACGACAGAAGAATGGAGGTGTCTTTGAATCTTAAACTAACAGCCATCGGGTTCACCCTGGTCAAAGTTGAAATCGAACGTCTTTCACCGTGCTGTATTGTGTACGCTGGTTTATTCTTCCTGTTATATCCTTGCCACCCCATTTTAGCAAAGGTCTCATTATTTCTTTGAACATCCTTGATTGTAAAAAAAATAAAATAATAATAATTAAAAAAAATGAAAATATGTTTTTAAAAAGCTATATCAGATCAGTTTTCCAGGATTTTCTTTTTAAATCACTCGTGATGATTTATCAGTATGCTTGCTATTTTAATCTAATATAGACCGCTGACTTTGAAGGCCCCCCCCTTGATTCATGAATTTCTTTAAACAAACATATTTTACACATGCATTTTTTCTCTCTGTGGAATTCTCATCTCTAGTGTAGTATCTAAAGATGTGTTGACATATATTATTTGTATATTTGAATCTAGACTAGTTTGACTGGTTAAGTGATTGTAATATGAATAATGGGAGCATCAGCACTTTTGAAAAGTGAACATAATTACCAGTTGAAGGAAAAGCTCTAAAAACATTTTTATGCATTGAAAAATGTTATATACATAACAGGCACCCAGCTTAGTAAGACATTATTATGACCAGGTTTTAGTAAAAATGGTTAAAACCCCCCCCCCCCAAAAAAAAACCAACAACGCACAAAGAACGCATCTGTTCTTTGTGCTATTCACATACCCAGACAGGGATATCATTACCATGAAGCCAAACCTTTGTGTGCTCCCTGCCTCTCCTACAGGTCAGTCAGAGAGTCTCTGATTGGATATTTGTTTATTATAGACTGCGTGAAGTCCCAGCTAACAACCTCTTGTCTCCTCCCATCTCAGCTTCATTCATTATAGATCACCTGCCCCCACCTGCACGGCTTCATTACTCCCTCATTTACAGCTCCTCTGGTCTGCTGACTTGTCGTTTTTTTTTTTTTGTTTTTTTTTGCCCACGCTTAACAGCCCTCCTGGTGCCGCTGTCTCAAACCCCTACAGCGTCACCCCGCTCTTTGTCTGCACCCCCCTTTATCCTATCCTTCACTCTCTACTATCCTGCAATTCCATTTTCACCATTGGATAATTCAACCCTTTGCACCGGCAGTCATTTTCACTTACTGCAAATAGCTGAGTCGAGTCTGCTGACTGTCTTTTACTGCTTGTGCCATTCATTTCTGGGTTAAGTAAGCCATGGGACCTAGATCGTGGTTACCCAGACACCTATCCATCTTTTACACCTGAATCTTTTCAGGTTAGTGTTGCAGGAAACTGGAGCCCAACCCAGTTGTCATTGGGTCACATACACTTCTTCACACCACTATATTGTCAAAAGATTACACAACAGAAATATAAAATTAATTATATAATGGTCTAAACAATAGATTCAGAGAATTTATGTTGATTTTTTTTTTTCAGGATATCTGTGTGTCTGTTGATTGTTTGCTATTTACTATGGTGTTATCCCACCTGTGTTTCTTGACTAATTGTGATGTGTTGTGAAATACAGTATGTTTTATTTTTGAGTTTGTCATAGGAAAACTATGAGTAACAAGCTGTTACTTGTACTATTTAAAGGATTAGAAAAGTGAAAAATAAAAAGGAGAAACAAATAAAATAGATGACACTTCTTTAGTTTGTTGGAAGGTGCAGGACAAAAAAAAAACCAACATCCCTTCTCGAATAACCATACATGATCTTGAAATATTTTCATTATGAGATAAATATATCGCCTGTGACAACCATTAGCCCTGATATGTGACACACTGATATTCTGTTTGCAAAGTTTAAACTTTATGACAAAAATATGCATGCACTGATCAGTCAGATCACTGTGAACTATAGTTCCTATTTTTGCTTCCTATACACAACTTGTACTGTGTTTTGGAAAGCTTTTATCTTTCTTTTTTTTTCTTTCTTTCTTTCTTTCTTTCTTTCTTTCTTTCTTTCTTTCTTTCTTTCTTTCTTTCTTTCTTTCTTTCTTTCTTTCATATCAGTATTCTACCAGAATTATCATCTGCAGTATTGTGGCCTACAGTAGTTTATGTGTTTTCTGGGCATCCAATGTTTTCTGACATTCAATGTTATTCACCTAACCTGTCGGTGGTCATACTTCTATTCTGTGTAACTAAGAGCACAAGTTGTCAGAAAACTTTTATATGCCTTGCAAATGCTTAATGAGGCTCACCTTAAGAGTGTCACACAATAATATAAATAATAAATTGAGTAGTTCTCAAAAGTGGTATGAGTTTCATTTCAGCTGGCATTTGATAAGGTCACTGTATTCACTAAAATCCTTTCTATTTTCTTTCCTTCTTTCTTCCTTTAAGTTTTAGTTGGTTTAATTACTTTTCTCATTGACCTTGTTTGGCACTCAACAGATGAGGCTTGTGGGAGAGGAAAAAAAATCAAGTGCAAACATCTAAATAACCATTGTAAACAACTGCTTTTTCTGTGCGAGGTTGGCACCACGTGTGCATGTTTTGCAGTAGAGAAGAGTATTTGAAAATTCTTTAAATGCCCGAGTTTGTTGATGAAAAATGAACGGAAGGAGGAATGCACTCAGCGTCAAGTCTTTTCAGGCTGTCTCTAAGATGTACTCATAGTTATATTCACACACAATACAGCCTCTTCAGCCACGATCACTTATCATTTGGTCATTTACTCAGAATAAATGTATACATCTATTTCAGTTTTCTCTAAATGAAAGCAGCTGGTGGAAGCCTGAATCTTTCCTTCTAAAGATTAGCATTGCTTATTGTTGGTGATTGTTATGTAAGTTATTAAAAATGTTTTCTTCTCCATGACAATTAAGGTCCAACTATTTCTCTAGCTAATTGGGAGCACAATGATGTCTAGCATGGCAGCACAAAATGCTATTTTTGTATTCAGTAATTTGTTGTCCAAAACTAAACCTTTGGGGATTAGTGTAATTGTGATTTGTAATGGTAAGTTGTAAGACTCTAAGTATGCCATTGTCGGTGCAGAATGTTTGTCCATCCAGACTTGAATAATATCAACATCTATTGAGTTAGCTGCTGAGATAGTTTGTGCAGTCGACTATGAGCCCACAGAAGATGCATCCTACCGAATGTAGTAATCTCATGATCCTCCTTCTGAAAATACCGGATGGTTTTCACCTGTTCGAGTAGAATAAAGGTCCTTTATTGTCACTCTCTTACAATGTAAAAGCAGTGAAATGTTATGACAGCAACCTCAGCAGCAGCAATAAAAACACATATATACTATTAGAAAAATATAATACAGAGGGATAAAAATTAATAAACAGAGTGCAAAGGGGGGGTTTAGCAGCTGTGCAAAAGTTCAGTGCAAGAGTTATTGTTCAGTGTGTGCGGACGGGGGGATCAGTTCGAGGTTGGATTGGAGGTGGGGCAATGGCTCTCACAGCCTGTGGGAAGAAGCTGTACTTGAGGCAGTTTGGTTTGGTACATACAATATCTTAACATTCAGAAAATTGTCCACACACTCACAGCTTGAAAGTTATATCTTCTGATTTGCTGTCATAATGCTGATTTCTTTAGTCGTGAATGTGAGGCCACAGAAGTAAATTTATTGGATCAAGTAACAGTTTTGAATAGAGGTTGGGACAGAAATGCACGCTGACAAAATGAAAATGTGAACGTTGAATGGGAGGGAGTTTGGGGTGAATTGATCTTTTAACCAGGACACTACTGCTTTAATCCTTTGTGGTGAAACGTTACAATGTTGCCAAAAGTTTTGTTCTGGTAAGTCACCTAAAATATTGAAGACATGACAGTAAAGTGAGATTGTATTTGTCATAGCAAGATGACTTAATTAACTTATATTCCATTGTCTTTCTGTGAGTTCTGCATGTTCTACCTGGGCCTGAAAAGGGTCACTACTGGTAAGTGGCATACCCTCACAATTCAAAGACATCTTGTTTGTGTGATTCTCTCTCTCTCTCTCTCTCTCTCTCTCCCTCCTCTTCATTTCACTCATTCTATCCATCTTCTGTATTTGCACCTTGGGGTGATTACAGGGTAAAGGTGTGAAGATTTGACACTCGGCAGATAGATTCATTTACTGCCACTGCCGGACCTGGAGGTGATAATGAGGTCGAGGATTAAAAGCAGACAATCAGTCGGCCCGTGACGAGGGGC
>OMNM01064307.1:0-15599 GCA_900302745.1 Parablennius parvicornis | reverse complement strand
TCTCTCTCTCTCTCTCTCTCTCTCTCTCTCTCTCTCTCTCTCTCACTCTCACTCTCACTCTCACTCTCACTTTCACTCTCTCTGTCTCTCTTTCCTTCTCTCACCTCACCTCTGCTCACTTTTTATCTTGGTGTTTGCACGGACCGTAACTATAGCAGCCTACCCGTGGTGGCTTTCCTTTTGCAGATTCCAACCTGCAATTCTTTTCCACATTTAGGCCTCCTGGTCCTCTCGTCATCCTACACAGATGTGATCCTGTGTTTGGGTTTTCTTTTCCAGACTGTGACTTTCTCCTGATAAGTTTTCTGGGTCTCACTGTCCTGACAGGTATGAGTTGATCTCATACCCATCTGTATATGTTGTTCTGTCTGTGTGTGTGTTTTGGAGATGACTCTTGCTGACAGTCTCCGAGTGGTTTTAGTAAAGCAGATGAGTGTCAGCAGCTCCTGTTGCACCGATGTGAGCCATCTTCACATTTAACTGCTCTTGAAGTCCCTCTGCGTCCTTTAGCTTCCCCCTGCCTCCTGCACTCTCATGCATATTACAGAGCGTCTCTGTGTTTGTCTTTCTGTCTCTTGCTCTCCCTCGTCATGTTGCTCTGAGTGGACTCTCACTCATTAGTCTTGCATTGGATGACGGGCTCTGCTGTTAACACCATTGTTCTCCGATGAGGTGTTCTTTTCTGTGGCATTGCCAGTTCACTGCTCCCATTTTCACATTTTCTGTGTGATGAGGCATTACAAGAGCCGAACAATATTCCTTCAGAGGGCGATTCAACATTTCTTAGTGGCTCTACTCCAAATGTGGTCAAGGCCAAAAGCAGCTCACATATGTTGTCATCACACCTCAGAGCATTGAAGGAATGAATTAAAGGCAGACATAGAAAGAAGGAGGCGGTAGACTGGAGGAATTTTACAGCATTATCTGCTCTTTGCACAAGGTAACGTCACATATTTAGATAATTTGCCTTTTCTGGCTGGCTGCACTCAGCTTAGTGCAGACACTTGTAGCGGAAGACATGAATGGGCGAGAATTCAATTTTGCACTTGAGTAGTGTCCAAGCAAATGAATGGGAGACAGACTTTTTTTTTTAGAGAGATTTCACAAATGTAAGACGTTAATATTCTTACGATGAACCTTCTGTTTTTTTTTTTTTTTTTTACCAGACAAAGCCAAGCTGGCACGGGATGACAGAGAGGAGAGCAGCCAAGCAGATGCACAGTATCAGTAGATAGGATCTGTAGCCTTGAGTTTGACTGGCGAAGGCCTCCCGTTAGAAATCCTGGATTTGGAAGAGAGTGGCACTATGAGTCAGCTGGGATCTGACGGTTGCTAATGGCTGACTTTAATCCCTGTAATGCTATAGTGGAGAAAAGGTATTAATTATTAAGTGGTTTTCCTCTCTGTGTTATATTGTTACAATTTCCAAGCTGTGAGCTCAATACATACTTAACAAATATATAGATGTGGATTTTGGCAATGGTGGATAGGGTTGGAGGAACTGTGGAAGATTACTACAGACAGAGAATAATTTAATGATGAATTCAAACCAGTTAAGAGATGCAATCTCTTACAGCAACCTACAGAGGTGTACATTTCTACTTGTGTAAATAATCATAACTATACGTGCGTTTCTATTATTAATTCCAAGTGTATATATGTTTAGCAGCTGAGGCCCAGGCTCAGATGTTCATACATCATATTTTAGGGTTGGATCCACTTGGCACCTTCATACCTCCAGTCACGGGGTCATTTCATCGACCTAATGACAGCTGTACCTTTTGCAAGCTCGAGTATGTCAATCTGTTTGATTGGCAGCTCAGTGACCTTTCGCTCTTCTACCCCTGACACCCCCGAGCAGATGGAGCCCGGCCTAAGTGGGCCGCTGCTAGCTTTGCCTTGCCTAATAATATAATTGTCTGGCATCAGCCTTGTTGAACTAGCCACTGCACGTAGAGCCAAGTAAATGAGCAGTGCAGCTGGGCCATCATGGCCAGTGGCAGAGCAGACAAAGCCCAGGAGGCACAGAGGCAGAAAAAAAAGGTAGTTTACCAGAATCCCTCCAGACGCAGCTCGTGAATATTCATCAGCCCCCACACCCCCCACCCCTTCCCCAAACACAGTTCTACACCCCTCTCCCACAAAATGTATTATTCAAAGGAAGCATTTTCCCTATTAAATACTATAAATAAATAATGACATCTGGTAACAGTTTTTGTCTGGTGAATTAATGACAGGAGCAGAGTCGAGCATCTTCCCGTGATTGGAGGAAGGGGGGCAAAGGGGCTAGATTTTCTGTTCAGCCACCTTCCTTCTCTTGGCTTTTTCTTTGTCTTGCCGATTGGGCTCGATTGCGCCTTTGTTAAAGTCACTTGGCACGTCAGTAGATCTGAATTGGATGTTGTCTCTATCAGTCGCCTCTCTAAACACCCTGGAGGAGAAGCAAATACTACATGGTTGTTTATTTTACCATTATGTGTACTTTTTCTTGTCTGAGCTAATCCTGGGAAAATAAAAAGCTCCCTGCAGGCTCCCTATGTGGAATGAGCACTGGACATCTCCTGAAGCATTTTCCTGTTTGGTCAACCTCCATGTTTTTCCTCTCCTGATTAGAAAATCATCAGAGTTCATCTATTTGATGCTATATAAAAAAAGTTGAATTTAAATAAAATTGAAATTGTCTTCACACAGACACACCAACTGACTGAGAGATGGCTTACTAAGGGATATCAACTTTATACTGCTGGCATCACTGTCATAAAGTCAGACTGTGATGAGCTGATAAACATGGTGAGGGCTACAGATGGCCAATGTTTACCACTCGTGTGTGCTGCAGCGTTCAATTTTAATTTCGAGGGCAGTGGTTTTCAAAGTGTGGGGCGGGAATCCCTAGAGGAAGAGGTTGATGAAAAAGTAGGGGAAACATGTCTTTCCATTGATTTGTTTTATTTTGATCAAATAAATTATCATGAAAAAATATAATTGGAGGTTAAATCATTTGAATATTCACACACACAATTTGAATTGATTGTATTTGTCAGTTTATAAAAAGTAACTATGGGGATGAAATAAGATTTTAGCCAAAGTCATGAGTATCACAGCTACACCAGTTGCAGACATACCAGTTTTCAAATTCAAACATCTCACTAGCACAAGAATACGTTTCTATTCCTTGCTAGTGGACCCAGAAAATTAACTAATTATATATTATTAGGTGTATTATTTGGTGAAAAAAATTAGAAAGTTCTGCATTCATTCACAAATTTTTACACTACTTGATGTGAAGCAAAGTATGTGCAGTGTGAGAATTAGGTGCACTGGGGGCAAATGTGATTGAAGTTGCATGAGCTCTATGGACTCATTCTTCCACACTTTGAAAACAGCTGTTATAAAAGTAGAGAGGAATCCTCTGAATCTGATATTTTATATCTTGAGAGGAAGAACGTAGCAATGCAAGAGAAGAAAAGGAATTGGTAATGGACTTCATTTATGCAGTTCATTTAAACCGCTTCAGCAGTTTCAAAGAGCCTTACGCACACACGCACGCACGCACGCACGCACGCACGCACGCACGCACGCACGCACTTACACACACACATGCATGCATGCATGCAGGGGCACGACAGTGATCACTGCTCTTCTGCAGCTCAGAAGCAACTGTCCTTTGCCGAGTCTGTCATTTACATCCAGGAGGAGATCATTGCTGGTTTTGTCCCAGAATATTTTGCGAAACTCATCAACAAGACCGTCAATACCTGAAGCCTTACCACTATTGAGACTCTGCAGTGCAGTGTGAAGCTCTGCGGTGATTGGAGCCTCCAGCTCTGGATGACTGTCAGCAGGAACATTGGGCAGACCCTCATAAAATGACTCAGCCCCCTCCAGGCTTTGCTGGTGCTCAAAGTGAAGAGCTGCTGGGAAAAGGTGACAGCATTCTTCTGGGTGTCCGCAGACTCCTGCAGCAGCTGCAATGTGGGTGAGATCTCAGGGAGTGTATCAGTAGCCTCTGTCCATTCCTGTGCTCAAGACCATAGATGAAGTGAGAGGGAGGGTCCATTTGTGCTGGATTCTGAAAACTGGACAGAACAGAGCACCTTGAACAGTGAAACCCAACAGATCAGAAAGAGCTGCCTTTTTGCTTAGAAAGTCCTGCAGAGTCCTGCAGCTCCACTATTTCCCTCTCCAGAGCTTTCATAGATCTGCACTTGTCTCTTGTTACATTAAGAGTGTAGTGGGGGTCCAGGTGTTTAATTTTTGTCTCCTCTATATCTAGTCTGATGTTTCCTTGTAGAAACAATCCAACCTGGCTCAGGATGAAAAATTGTTATTGGTGTGCATCCCGATATACTGACACTAATAAGATGAAATCCATACTCTGTAAGCATGGCCACTTTCGGATGCAAGACTGGATGTCGTTCAGGGTGAATCTGCAGTCCTGTTAAAATCACCTCCTACAAACAGGTGACTTATCATGACTGCAGTTGTTTGCAACACAAGTTCAAATATAAAAATAATAATAATAATAATAATAATAATAATAATAATAATAATAATAATAATAATAATAATAATAATAATAATACAATTTAAACCAGAAAAGCACTCCAAGAGCACAGACCTCCACCAAATGGCGTTTTCAATGTTAAAATACCCCAAATTGAAAGTGCTGCCATATCATTAATCTAGATTAGATCCAGACAAAATTTGGCACAATTCATGGCAATGATCCTTCAAATACACATGTCAAATTTCAAGAATTGTGATTTTTGAAACTCGTAAATACGGTTTTCAATGTTAACTTTCAGGATTTTTCCTGACCTTATTATGGATCTGATCCAGATGAAATTTTGCACCCTACTAGATATGACCATCCTACAGATCACTGAATTTTTACAAGTCAATCAGATCTGATCTCCAAGAGATAGGATTTTTTAAAAACAGCTCAATGATAAGTAAAGGGGAAAAACAGGATCTTTTATATTTTTGGGTATCCAGATGGTTATCCGGATGACTCTCAAAATATAATGGAATCTAAGTTGGGTCAAGACACATCTTCTGAATTTTTTTTAATGAAGATCCGGTCGGGAGTTCTTGCGTAATCCTGCGAACAGACAGACAGACAGACAAACCCTGATAGAAACATAACCTCCTCGGTGGAGATAAAAAATCTCTACTCATCTTTTTGTAGCATAAATATTATAATAATAATATATAAAAGTCCTCTTTTCATTTTTAAACTGGGTTTGGATTTCAAGCAGTTGACCCTGAACAATTTTCTCAGTTGAACAACAAACAGTTAAAAGGTTTTTGAACCTGCACTCCTCAACAGAACCGAACTGATGATCTGTTGTTGCAATAGTGATCAAACTCAATCCTTCTTTTGATTACTATTACAACAACAGATCATCAGTCAGGTAAAACCAACAGTCTAAAACCAGTTCACGTTCTCTGTTAGTGAGTGAACAATCCAACACTTGGTTAATTGTGCTTCACAATGATAGAACAAGCTGAAATCGAAGGATCAGCCTGTGCAGGCCAAACCCTCCACCTGCCTCCATGCTTACCAGGCTAGCCTGCTTCTGCAGGTGCACAGAATAAAACCCAGTCATTTAAAGGAACCCAATCAAACAAACAGAAAGCACACTGAACAACTCTGACACAGCAAGAAAACTAAACAAAAAAGAGATAGATCTCAATTACCAAACTTCTGTCCTCCAGGCTGCTCCCACACAACACTAACAACAACAACAACATAGATGTTAAGTTTCTTTCACCTTTTCCCTTGTCTCCATGGATTCCATACATTGGTGCTATTTATGAGGCAGAAGTGCCAGTGGGATTCTAATAATGTTCTCTTAAGTGATCAGAGATTTAGGTCTGGGGTTGCCGAAGCCAGTCGTGAGGATTTAGGAGAGAGAATGTGAAGGTTGGATAATTCATTTAATTCAGAAGCCTTGCACATAGGGTTTGGCTGACTCAAGCATACTTATTTCACATGTTGGCTTTGCTAGTGTGTGTGTGCTGTGCTGTTGTGTTGGGCCTGAAAATGTGTCATTTTATTCTACTTGTTGATATTGGTTAATAATTGCATGCAAACAAAACAAGACACAATGAGACTTCCTGTTCTTTGTGTTATTCAGACAAATGCTGAATGGTGACTCCCGAAAGACCATTATGTGTGGAAGGCTCCAGCACATCGTTTCTGTAAAATATTGCTGCTTCAAAAGATTTGTTGTTGGCATATTTTTGCCATTATAAGGAAAAAAAGAATCAGTTCTGCTGTTTGTTCCGTATCCGAACCAGAAAAAAACAGGTTTCTCTAATCCCTCCGTCTGTGTCATTATACGCGCAATGCTGTGTGGCATATTTTTCTTAAAGGTTTATTTATTGTTGTTGTAATATTCCCTTTCAGTTTTGTCACATCACTCTGTTTTTTTTTGTTTTTTGTTTTTTTTGTGGTCTAATCAAATGAAGTGATACATATGAAGGCACAACACACACACACTCACAGCCTTTGACTTTGGCAGCAAACCTAAATCAGGTTTATTTTTTGGGGCTAATTTTCTCATACAATATTGCACTGTGTTTAAAGATTAAAAAAAAAGAAGAGAGAAAACATCTGGTTCTGTATCAAAAATGCAACCTAATTAAATGTTATCACATGTTGAGGAGTATTTTTTCATGAATGTCTCCATGCAGCATGTTTACATTTATTTTAGTTTGTTTAATATTTTCCTTTAATCCTACACCTCATAATTGTTTTTGATCACAAATGTCCTTGATATCAGCCTTTGACTCTTCTATTTACATTTTTACAGTTTGCATTCCAATACCTAAAGTTCTTCAGTGAGTACATTAAAAAAAAAAAAAACCTGGCTCATGGTTATTAAACGTGGTTATTTTGCAGGAAAGAATACATTGCATAGCTGTTCATTTACTTTTTAATTAATTTCACAAGCCACAAACAACACAGTCAACCTTATGGTGGCTTAGGTATTAATGTCAAGTGTGGCAAGACATAACCTATCGGGGATTCTGGATGCCAGTCTGGCCGCCTCAACAAGATCCCAGTGAGATTTCATTTTAAATTGCTCTGTGATGGACAAATAGTTAGGATACTTACATATTCTGTTCCACAAGATTAACTTTATAATTGAAAAACATGAAATGAAAATTTCAAGTCAATCATCAATCAAGAATTGTTAATCCATTTTCTTTGAAACAGTTATATAGTTATTAATAAATTGGTAATATCAGGAATGGTGCATGTTTAAACATTGGCAAGTTTGCTGTAGCAAGTGCATCTTTACAAATGAATGTCCTGCTTCTCCATGGTGCTTTATAAGTGCATATAAAGTGATGAATACAAATACGACAGAAAGTAGAACAGATGTATAAATCTCAATCTTTTTCTTAATAATGTCCCTGACAGGTTACTGCCTCATTTTATCAGTAGATAGCATCCACCTTTTTAAACAAAGATGTTAAAGCTCAATTAGTCCAGTATGTTTTGTCATAATAAAAAACAATCCAATGATTTACCAGCTGTTTTCATACTCTATGTATCTTTGTGATGATTTGATGAAGTGCTTGTCTTTTTCTGCATTTTGGGACATTTTGGTTATGACAATTCTTCATTAATGCAACAGTAATGTCTTTACAGCAGTGTTTCAGGTGTGGGCCACGCCACGGAGGTGTCAGAGAACTTATCCCATCAACTAACATTCCACTGATTACTTGTTGAGACGTATCAATCTGAACCAAACTGTGCATCAACAAACAATATCATCGCTCCCTGGTAGTCAGCTAACCCCAACAAATATTTGCACACACTCATTTTTCTGTCTGGTGTTCTGGTTAACAGAGTCATCACTAGAGATTCACAGAGGTCAGTGACAGAGATCCAGTCAGCTGCTGACTGGAGCATCGCCAGCAGCCAGCCCACCTGGGGCTCTTTTACCGGACGGATTTAGGTAGTATTGTGTCTGAGCTCAGCCTTAAGGTGACACTTGGATTTGTAGTTCATGTCAGTTTATCCACAGATATGAGCAAATCTGCTCTTTCAGACAGTTGGCTCTGTGCCGATGTGTGGTTGTGCGTGATCACTTCTGTGTGCATGTGAGTGAAGGAGGTCATCGAGATCGACAGATGCACTGGGTAGAATGAGCCAAAAAGGTCAAATAGGGGATAAAAGACCAAAGTGAGAACCACCTTCATGTGAATTATGTGCAAGCTCTTGACATTCCCTGTGAGACATCTATCTTTCCAGCTAATTTACTCCCTAATATTTTTTTTCCAGGTTGTCTTTTTACTTTAAATGGCGATGAATTTATTACACCGGAGCTGATCTTTGATTCCTCAACGATATTTCACTTGATCTCCTGTGTGTGTGTCTCCTCAGGGTGCTGAATGTGAAAAAAAAAAAATAAAACTGGAGACACCATTAAATTGATTTTAAAATGGAATTTATAAGGCTCATAGTAGGTCAGATGTGCTACCAGTGGAGGTGGTTGTAGCTCTGCAGCTGGTAATAAGATTGCCAATGCTCCACAAAAGTGGTTTTTACGCAAAGCTGTGAAGCAGAATGCTTCATACCTTCACGTGAAAGTGTGAGAGCTTTGAGCTCCCAGGCATTGGACTCAATGGTAGAATAGCTATGCAGGTGTGGATGTCTGTGTGTGTGCGCCGTTGTATGGGGTGTGTGTTAGAGAGCAGGTAGGGATGTAGAGGTCAGGGGGCGTTGGGGGCCATGCTAGGGCCTAAAACTTTTAGTCCCTAAAGATGAAATCACTGGAAATCAACTGGCAATTTTTGGGGATAGAGAACATTTATTTTTCAAATCTTTCATGTATTTTTCACAAAGAACAACGTTCTTAAAATGTAATTTCTATTAAAATTACTCAGATGTTTTCTCAGCCCCAAGCAAATAAAGAAATGAAAAGCACAATTGTTTGCTTTGCAAATAGAGAAAACCAAAACAGTTTGGCCAGTCAGCCAGTTGCCCCACACTGAATTTGGAGGTCAGGTTTTGTTTTTGTTTTTTTCATTTGCAGGTCTCTGTTTTTCAAGACAGTGAAACAATTGCTTTGCTTTTTTTTTTTTTTTTCAGCTTTGCAATGAATTGCGACAGACAAATTCCCCTCAGCGGGTAAAGCCCCATTTCAGTTTTGCTCTGGCAAATTCAAAATGAACTGCTTTGGTGCATACCAGCTCTGTTTTGTAATTAACTGTCACACTACAAAATTAATAGACAAGAAAATATGGCATGGAAAATGCAGAAAATGAAGAGACTTTGTCACAGTCGCTCAATCATTAGTCAGGCAAGAGTGATATTAATCAACTGTCTGTGTTATTGAGTGTCTGTGTGTGTGTGTATGTGTGTGTTTTTCATTGTCTCTGTGTGAATCGACAAGAAAACATCTGGTTTCAAGCCGATGGGGGCTTTCTGTGTCCCCGTCTCTTCCTTTTAACAACAAGCCACAATCAGATGCGTCCCCTCGTGTCCTTTCCTTGTCCCTCTTGTCTGAGATTTCCCCCCTCAGCTGTAATTAAGAAGGTTTGCTGTCTGTTTCTCTGTCTGTCCTAATAATTACCATTGGTGCAGAGGTGCTGGAGCCCTCTGGTTTGCTCCAGGACTGCTTTGATGAATTCAGCAACTGCTCCCAGAGCTGCTGCTATAGCATCTCTTGTGTCTGTGAATGCCTATGACTTGGTTAGTGTGTGTGATAGAGAGGTTGGAGTGAGAGCACTGCTGCTGTATCCCCAAGTGTCCAGCTCTGTGCAAAGATTGATTGGAGGCGGCTGCCTGTTACAGATCCCTCCCTGCACTGCACTGGACTGCTGCCCGAGCTGTCTGACCACAGTATGTCACAGTGTGAGGGTTACCGCAGCTGCACTGAAGGCTGTGGGAAATTATGCATGTACATTCATTAAAAAATCATCATTGTTTTACTCAATTTTGTTCTTATCTGTGTTGACGTGCTCCAGCCGGTACATTAGAGTCCTATCAGCTTAGCGAAAAGAGCAGCAGAGATAAACAGAGCTGCTTGTTTTTTTTGAAAGCATGATTGTTAGAAAATGCTTAATTTCACTCATGTCCTAATGTATGCTGGGACCTGTGCTTTTATTCAGTTTGACCACCCACTCGCTTGCTGATTTTTTTCTTTTCTCATGGACATACATGCAAACCACTTTTCCAAGCTGCCAAAAGCGAAAAACACGAGGATTTTCTTAAGCTCAGAGGACTGCATTCACCTCCAGCGTATGAGGCCCAGCTCTAATTGGGCTTTTTCTTGGCATGACCTTCATTGTCTTGACAGAGAGGGGATCAGAGCGAGACGTTCAAAAGCTGAGGTTATCTCCTCCTCTCCTCTCCATGTCAAACCACCAGGCTCAATGGTAGAGAGGAGGCATGTTCGTGCAGCCATTAGCTGGCTCCCAAAGCATTTCCAAAAGGGTCAAAGCTGTCTGAGGCTGTGGAGTGGGATGTTTCAGCACTCACTTCAGTGGACAATCGGTGTGTGTGTGTGTGTGTGTGTGTTTGTGTGGGTGTGTGAGAGAGAGTGTGTGTGCGTGCGTGCACGTGTGTGTGTTAATGTGCGTGTGTGTGGTGGGCAACCTTTTTCCAACTCTGCGTGTGTTCTGTTCTGTTTGTCTCAGCTGTGGCAGCATCTGACGAGAACCCACGAATTGCGAGTCTGTTGGAATAGTGAGTTGGCTCCACAGTGCGTGATGTGATTTACCACTGAGCCATTAGCAGTCAAGCTGTGTGTGTGCTTCAGGTGTTCTCAGAGGGAATGGGAAAGGAAGTACTCCCTGCTGCACTGCACACTGATTTCAAAAGGTCCCTTGTGATTTATTAGGAAAACATTTTGTTTAGACCACCCACCATCACTTCACTGGTGTAGAATCTATATATACAGACTCTGTGCATAATCTCATGCTAAGACTAGAAGTTAAAGCAGCATAGCATTGACTAAATTTTACGTGGTTAAATGAAGACAGCAGCAAATGTTCTTAACTGTGTGCAACTGTATGCATGTGAGTGTATGCTGCTTTGACTCGACAGAGATGAATATGCTGGGACTTTTATAAGGATCTACCAGGATGGACAGGACTAAAATGAACAGATTTCAGGGACATCTAAGGTTGAACAGTTTACAGATAAAGCTAGAGAGGCCCGGTTGAGATGGTTCAGACATGTGCTGAAGAGAGATAGGACCTTATCTAACGTTTGCACGTATAAAAATGGACGTAAACCTGATATTGCACATACTGGTGTGGAAGCTGATTTAAGAATGGGATGCAATGACAGATGGGCAACATAACACACCATAGTGATGTGGTTTAATGAATACTGTGCATGTCTCGCAGATTGGGCAAAATGGTGCCGGTTGATAATAAATGAATGTACAATGCTCCGTGATGCAATGTGATGTCTGGAAGTGTTAACATTGTTGATAATTGAGTCTGTTTAAAAAAGAAGTACCAATCTGCTCATACTTCACTCACGCTGCTGTTAATATGCTAAGATGCATTTCCGCAACTGACTCAACATGCCTTTTGTTTGTGGAGTTTATATAATTTCTGTGCTGTGTTGTATTGCCCATATAGTATTTATTTGATGATATGGGCAAATAAGCTTTTTGTACTACGGTGGACCCCACCGAGACCCAGTTGTAGAGGTGCATGTTCTCAATTGTTGTTATGATGTGAGCACGGCAGTAAAAGGCTTGGAATGCGTGTGTCCGCCTTGTAAATACATTGCATGTGCAATAACTCTATGACTTTGACTTTGTGACTTACCAATGACCATATTATATTTGATAGAATTCTCTAATACCTTGTTCATGGTATCACATTTCATTGTTTGCACGTTGGGGATCAGCACTCGATCCATACAGTTTCAAGCAGATCATTCTAATGTAAACAGGGTCTCAAGCAGGTAAATCCTTTAATTGAATATTCCTGTTTTTGTATGATGTCACTCATAGTGTTAGTCTTAGTTGACTATAGGCACACAGGCAAACGACAATGCAATCTGTAATTCAGCTCACTTTATGCTGGCTCTTTGTAAACGAGACTCAGATATTGGACGGGCAATGTTGATGAGGGGCAAGGTGAAAGAGAAAACCTTAGAGAAAATTCCGAGGTGTCGTGAAGGCAGACACAGAGAATAGTGTATCAATAGAGCAAGTAGGAAATAGGGTTAGATGAAAGCTGCCGAGTTTCCTGCGGGAAACAGCCAAAAGATGGGATTGGAGCTGGGAACTGGTACAGTTACATTGGGAAAGTCAATTTTTTCCAATTTGCAATCTACACTGGTGCAGCTTTTCTGCTATATCTCTTCCAGAGAAGAGACAAATAAGCTAAATCAAATTCTCACTGCTTTTAAACACATTTCTGTACGGTTACTCTAATTTATCTGTTAAAATATCTTGCAATAGTTATTACTATGATGTGATAAAATTTCTATGAGCAAATCTATTTCAGTAAAGTGGCAAGAGGGAATGCTATCACCTTATGCAACAACAATGAGCAAAAATAAATTACTATTCAGTTATTATTTGTGAACAATGCCTGTACATTTCCAATGTCTCTGAAAAGCAATAACCTTGTTGAATGATGTCACAACTGTTTTTGGGACTGTTTCAAAATCCCCCAAGTGAGAGCTTTTCCACCTCACAGCCACTCATGGATGCACCAGAAGTGCTACAAAACATTAACTTGACACCCTTTCTTCACTCTTCTTTCTTCTCCTCCTTTGCTTATCTGTGAACTGTGGCAATAATTCCATATTGGCACATTTACAAGGCCAAATCCCATAATGACACGTCTTGATTGGGGGTGTTCATTCTTCATCAGGATTCACCAGCAGGCCATCTTCCTCTGTAGCCTATCACTGGATGCCACAGCAATCACAATGATTGTCATTTCTCATGTATCACTACAAACAGCCTTAATTGGCTGCTGTATGTCAGTCATCGACAACGCTGCCGCTGTTGAAGAAGCTGTTCAGAATTAATTGCACTTTTTCTCAATGCAGACAGAAATTACTGCCGTAAATGAATCCTCAAGATTGTGATTTGGCTGTAAGTGCTTTTGATGAATGCTGTCTTTTTTATATCGGCCTTGCTCAAGCTTCCTGCGCATGTTATGTGTCCCCTGACCTGGCTTGTTTTATGTCCTGGCTGAGCTGTGTTTATACAGCCCACCTGCGTGCCATCCAGCTGCAGCGTGTCCAAGCAGCTATTGCCTCTCCCCAAAGCTGTGAGCTCAGGCAGCTCATCTTGTCACAGCCGCTGAGCCGACTGCCAGCTCTGCCGGCCTCCTGTGGCATCTGCTCTTTACGTTGGCCACCAGATAAATGAGGTGTTTGCTTTTCTTTGGCAGAGCGGCACTTTTTGGAAGGTCAGTGAGGGTGGCTTCACTTGGGAGAGTGGGCTCTGTTGATGCGGCTCTCGACTCAGCTCTTTAAAGGACAGCTTGTTTTGAACACGTTAGCCCATTAACCACAAATCACATATGCTTTAGGTTAATGCCAACCATTTTCCGGAGCTGGCTGTAAGTATTTAGATAAATGTCCTTCCCTTTCCTTTTTCCACAACTCATTTTTCAGTACAGTACATGATGGAAAAACAAAACTGGTTATAAAGACAAAACAACATTACTGATGAATTTGACAGAACTTCAACCATTTGCTGCATAGTTTCAAGTTGCTCATACAATTTGCAACTACTGGAAAAATAGAGAATGCATTAATAACTGCAAATGTTTTGAGATTGTTTTTCCTTTATTTTCTTTCTCAATTTCAATACTTTTAAGCCATCTGTTCTTAAATCTTGATGCAAGGGATTCCCTTAAGCTTTCATTCAGACAGAATTTATATCTAAAAGGGAGAGAGGGTAATTTTAATATCGCCTGTCTTTAATGCCTTTAATGCCTTTAATGCCTTCAATATTACCGGGTCAGTGAATACCTTCAGGAGTTCTACATCCTATAAGCTCATTAAATGTGTTGCTTGTAATACCAAGTACAGGTTTTACAATTTTATTGGCAAAGTCTAAGTTTAATATGCTGTCTGCATTAAACACACACCTGACAATCTTGTGTATCTCATCTTGAAGATTTTTCCTCCTCTCATGAATATGTACACTAAGTGTTTGAGTTTCTAGTTAGACGTTAAACTGACAAAAAATGAAAAAAAGAAATTCACAGAAATCTGATTCATTACTGAAAATGCGAGGTTGACTGAAGGTTGAGCAGTGGTACTCACATCATGTGTTCATGATTAACTGGGGAGTGTCAAACTCTGAATCTCCCAGTGAGAAAAAGAATCAGGTTTACGAAGGACCTGAGCACTGGATTCTTGCCATATGAAAGTTTGTGTCTGCACAGGAAACTTATGCACTCAATAATGAAGCAATTAAAGAACTGAAGTACATACAAATATTGACCTGTCAAACTTTCCATTAGTGTGTTATTTTATTAGCAGGTGCAACATCATAATTGATTCTCAAATTATCATTGGAAGGATATATTTAATCATTTGAATGTCCTTAACTTGAGAGGACCTTTTAAAGCATGATGTTTGGGAGTTACCAGCTGCATGAATGCATCATCCTTATCACTGCAAACATTAAAATGGCAATATATCAGTAGGTTTGCAATGTCAATTCCATATGCATACGATGCTCCACATGTGTGGCCATTTCTATACGATATTTGATTCCATTCTGGAATGAATGTTACATCCTAACAACAAGGAAATTGATGTTAAACACAGTTTACTTTTATTTTAATGATGTTTTGAGAGCGTGGGTTATCAAAATGTAGAAATGATGTTAGGTTTCAAAGCCAATGTAATGCAAATCTCATGTGACTCTTCAACATGTGGTCCAACTCATGATGATCTGAAACAGTAAGAAACATGAAGTTTATTAGTTAGTATCATATTACAACTGGAATTGAAATTCCAATTATATTGCAGGCATATACCAGATATAAAGTTGTGCTGTAAAATTGTTATAGTTATTCTTTGCAAACAAGTACAGTATTACTGTTCCAAATACCTATGAGCTTGTGACAAATGCAACTTCACACAATCGGCAATGTTGACATGGTAAATGAAAATAACTTTTCTTCCTTTTTGTTGTTGGTTTAACTCATTATTTTCGAGCAACATATAATGTTGTGCCATACACTAAAGGTATCTGGCTGCATTAAACAATAACAAACAACAATGACATGAGAAAACTTTATAGGCTTTGAGTCGACTTTGATAAAACATGTCTACATTTATTTCTATGTTTTTCGAAAGAATGCATGCATGGTATTGCTGTGCTGCTCATTTGAGATATCATCCCAGGGAAACAGATGCTATATATTGTTTTACCTCTATGTGCTACATCAACCAGCTCGTATAGCTCATCTATCTTTTCATATTTTCCCTCTTTTCTTGAAAGCCTTCAATTAAACCTTCCGGCTCTTCTGAACAAAGCTCACACCCTACCCCCACCACTCACCCCCATCCCACCTCCCACTCTGCTCTGCCTCTGCGTGGAAGTGCCTTTTGAATTAGCACCAGGTGTTTGTTTTTC